>VWPU01018968.1:0-72025 GCA_013398955.1 Callaeas wilsoni
CGTCCGCCGGCGGCTGCAGGTGCGGGGCGGGGGCCGCGGCGTCGGGGGGCTCCTCCAGCCCCGGGGCTCGGGGGGCCGGGGCGCCGGGCTGAGGGTACTCCGGCCGACCCCCGCCGGCCGTCCCGGGCTCCGCGATGCTCGGCGCAGGTGCCAGCAGCGCTGGGGCTGGGAACTCCGGCTGGCTCAGGACGCTGGCAGCAGCTGCTGCAGCAGGAGCTGGTGCCAAGGGCGGGGTGGCTCCGAGGGGGCTGTTGCTGACCCCGGTGAGCAGGGGAAGCTGCTGGCCAGCCCCGATCCCGGTCGCCTCTGTCACTGCAGAGCTCACCGGCTGGTCATCCGACTGCTCCGGGTCTAGAGAGAACGCAGAAAAGGTGAACCTTTAAAGGAAAGGAAATCACTGCCGAGCTCCCCAGTCAGCTGCAGAGACAACCCACTAGCAATTCCCACCAGAAAATAGCTGTTACGCACATCAAATGAGAATTTTCGGATTACACGAAAAATATTTCACTGAAAAGACTACAGTGATGAGAATTTCAGCTACCCCGTAGCATAAGGTATAGCTAAAATACTGACGCTTTACTGAAAGTCACATGAAGATTCCCAGTTTTGTTCAACACTGAAAATGCACAGCTTAACAAAATTAATCATTTTCTTCCTCTGACTAAATCAAGTGAAACCATCACAGCTGAGTGAGGTGAGGACAGAAGAGAGACAACACAGCAGCTCTGGAGAAGATATTTTCTAAAAGTTTGGAGATACCTGGCCCTTCTATCTGCTGGGCACTGGGAGGCACCGGGGGAGAAAACTCGGGAGCATCCGTAGTAGGGTTTTCCACCACTGGACATATAATAAACCATCTTTTTCCAGTATGCAAAACTAGGGATGGAAAGAAAATAACAAGTAAACACATGAATTTCCATTGTCTCCAGATCATGACTTTGTCTTTAACTTCACAGGATGGTTTGGGTTGGAAGAGACCTTAAAGGTCATCTAGTTCTAACTCCCTGCTGTGAGCAGGGACACCTTCCACTAGAAATTCAAAGGCACACTTACCATTTTGCTGATACACGGGTGTCTTCATTTGAGACTGACGCTTCTCCTATAAAAGAAACAACAGAAGAAATAGCTGGATCAGTGCAAGAGGAGCATCATCCCACTCATATTGTAAGGCTTACACAGCAAAAGCATTATTTTTCTACTTGAGAAAACTTTGCAAAACTAATTTAAGTATCTGGCTGTTAAGAAAAAGGAATCAAACTAGCAATCTTTATTTAGCATTTCTTACCTCGCTCATTTCCAGCCTATCAGCATCTTGTTGGGGACTTGTTCCCTGGTCAGAACTTCGCTCTCCTTCTGTATCCTCGCTGAGCATATCTTCTGCTTTATCAATGATATCCTTCATTTGCTCAATAAAAGTCTCTTTTTCACTTTGCAAGATGAATTCATTCTCCACCTAGAAGAATGGAGAATGAAAATAAACGGGAAAACAGTAATTTTTTAATTAATCCCTCATTCCACAGCTGCCAGACAGCTCAGGCAACAAGCACACACGAGGAGCTGTCTGATGCAACTGGGAGCTCGTGGGCAGCCACATCTCACCATGTAAGTAGCAATTTCCTCCGGCGCATCACCATCCAAGTCAAACTTGAACGTCACCATTTTGTGGTTATGGGTTTCGAGCTGGCACTCCACCATCTTATCCCCTGTGTTACACACCTGCATGCAGAGATTAACAACCCTTATTCCTGGCAAAGCCAAAGGAACCCTAGAGTTACCCTCCAACAGGTTGTACTTGCATTTAATATGGTCAGTTTGGGTCTGTTGGACTTCTCCTGGCGCGAACGAGCACGCGTGGATTTCTTATGCTTCTTCGAAGACTTTCCTTCTTGCTTTCCACTTCCTGTTGCTCCTTCCAAGCTGTCACTCATCTCTTTGCCAGAAGCAACATCTGGACTTATGTAGCTTCACAAGGGAAAGGAAGAACAACCCCAAAATAAAGCCAGAGTCACATACGATGGAGTCATGCATCACATACACAACAGAGGCTGTGAAAAAGGGCACATTTGCACTTTTTTTGGCCCAAACTGAGTCAACTGGAAGATACTCAGTGAGTGAAGAGCACTACTCCACATCAGGCACAAACTCTGGCTACAATACCTACCAAGAAATGATCTATTAATGTTTCTAGCAGTAACACAGCAAAAGTCCCATCACTCTGAATATATCCCTACATCCCCTAATCCCTTCACTTCAGGGGTCCTGACAGTCCCTCTCTGAACTGCACAAGTTCCTACTTTCCTAATGTGAAGCTTTCTCAGCTCCTGCCTTTCTGCACTCCCAGCAGAAGGGCAAACAGGTTAGGTTTGCTGCAGAGGGAGGAAAAGAGACGTTCCACACAGCTGCACATACACCAAAGCTAGGATGCTGAACCCAAACTAAGGAGTTAAAAGAGCTGGGGGTGCCAGAATGGGCACAACTGCACACAGAACACTGTCATCTTCTCCCTAGACATGCTCCCAATCCATCTCCTTCTGGTCAGGCCAGAAAAAACAGCCTCCAAAAAGCAAGTGTTTCTTATGCCAAAGAGGTGATAACAATACCTTTCACAACTCTGGGACAGAGCTTGGAGTTTGTCCTGTATCACCTGCTCCTAAAATGCAAGAAAAAGTCATTTAAGCAAACATTATTTTGGCAGATGAAAAACACCTTTAAGAAAGGGTTTGCTCTTAGCACCAGTAGCTCTAAAACCATTCTATTTAACCAGTTCTTGGTACCTGGAAAAAAAATAAATGTCCTATTTTACCCTTCCAACATCACTTCTGTCCAAGGCACCAAGCACTTTTTCAGACAGAGCCACTAACCTGCCAGTTCCCTTCCTCTGCCTACAGCAGATGAAATGGTGAAAGGAGTAAAACAGTTCTCACCACCATGGCAAAACCTGAATGAGGGACAATTCTGCATCAGCACCCACTGTCTTTTATTTTTGAATGTATCTGCTAATTTGCTTCATTGTTTTATATAGTTTCCTGAAATATGCTCAGTATTTTCATTGTTTAGCTTAGTGGGAAAATTTCTGAGGAACTTACAAACAAAACATGAAAATTCATCATTTAAGAACACCACCCTCGCATCATGTCCTCTCGTCCTCTACACAAATTTCCCCTAAAAACTTCCCGCTTCACTGGTTGCAGCTCTGGGACAGACATCATAGCATGATTTTCACATTGGGTAGACCCATTCTCACGGAATTTGTGGCAATGCTACAGGCCCTGCTGTAACAAACGTACCACGTCTGTACACAGACACACACACCCGTGCGTGTATATAACTGCATATACACACACCCCAGATACACTCATAAATATATATAATTTTATATATATTTATACACACGTCATAAAGTCCTTCTATAGGTGCGCAGCTAGAAACAAGCCCCTCGAGTGCCATCGCTACGCTGAGCACTCAAGCAGGTGGGCTGTGGTTAAAAGCTCAGTGGTGAACTGGCCAGCCCCGCTCCTTGGCTGTAACACCACACGTAAGCCATGCCAAGCTCCACCGCAGTTCCGGTGAAACTGCAACGTCAATGAAGGTGAGAACACAGACACACCGTATCGACATTCTGGTAACGCACTTAACCAAGTGCATTACAAAGTCTCTTCTGCCTGGCTGGCTCAGCTTGGTTTGGATGCAAGTGCTGCCACGCGCCCGAACACAACAGAAGAGATAAAAATGTCATGGCACAGTAGCAACAAAATGCAGTGTTTTGATTATATAGACAGGCATGAAACTTCTCTTACACCCAAGAAAACTTTAGCAATGTATGTCAGAAAACCAGCGTGGAGAGCACGTGGATTGGCACTTGCTTCATTTCTTAAACTGAAGGAGAGAGAGGGTTTAACTTACAGATGGACGTGCGAATGAGGTTAGCAAACCAGTGGTTAAAAGTGTTAAACCATGGACGTAGGATGTGAAGGACAGACGTGTGCCTCAGTGGCCATGGGTTTCTCAGGACAACTTGTATCCCCCATATCACACTGCACAACGACAACGAGGTTTGCATATTCCCAGGATCTCTAATGGAATGGACCCTGCACTGAAGGCGCCAGCACTGGCCCTGCCATGAGCTGTGCATTCAGAAAAGACAGCTGGAGCAGGAATACCTTGAGTGATGGATATGCCTGACCCAGCCAAGCTTTTCTGGGGAGTCTGCGGGTGAAGCACTGCAGACAGGCTCTGCCATTCCTGCTACACCTAACCACCAGCATACACACATTCACCAGGAAACGTCCTACATCACAGCAGGAATGCTGATGCAGGAAGAATTAAACTGCCATTGATGGATAGGAAAAATGGGGAGCTAGAATCCATTTTTAGTGTTAGCGTAGCCCTTCTGGAGCATCTTCTGGAGGCAGCATCGAGCTGTGCCTCCGATAGAATTTTAGGCTGCACTTGAGTCAAGGCATGTGACAAGCCATGGAAACATGGGCAAAACCAAGAGATTAATTTTGAAAAGGTGAAATATATACTTTGGGAGGAAAGGTAACTCAGAACAGAGACTCAAGAGGAACGACTCTGAATGCAGAATCACAGAGGGACATTTCCATCCAGGAGTGGAGAACAAATCAGACTTATTTCTTGAAATCAGGCAGAAATGCCAAGGCTTTTGTTTTGCTTTGTTAACGGGGAGCTGAAGAGAAGGAAATGTTCTGTGATGTTCTGTCAAGACAAGATTAAACAATTATGGGAGTGGAAAGAAAAGTCAAAATAACACACAGGAGGAGCTGACAGTTCTATAAGGAAAACAATAAAAAGCATCTTGCTTCTATGACCACAGAGAATTGGGAATGCCTGTGAGTATCTGAAGAAATAAAAATCCCAGGGCTGCAGCAGACATCAGGCAATACAAGAGGATACAATGCTAGATGAAATGAGAATAGGGCTCAAGCTGGGGAGCATGAAGGGCATTCACAGTACGAAGACTCAGATTGTGGAGCAGTTTCTTAAGGCAAATGATGGTTGGTTGAAGAAGTGCTTGAGACATTTAAAACAAGACTGGACAAAACATGGGTGAAACTCTCCAGAACATCTTCTAACTCACCCACAGTGAGAATTTCCTAATTTCTATCTCTGTGCTTGTGCTCAGCTATGGACAAGGAGGCGCTTAGTCCTGCTGCCTCATGAATTCAATGAGACGTTTCCTGAGGTACAACATGAGGGTTCATTTGGAATAGCCAATTATTTGCTGACCCAGAGCTGCTGGCATCAAGGAGCAGCGGCTCGACACAGTGAGGGGATAACCTCCCTTGTGCAACAAGCCCACTGTTTCACACAGGAGTAACTGAGAAGATTAAGGCTGAGGCTGGTGAGTTACTTCAGAGGAAGGGCTCTACCTCTTGAGATGTCTCTGCGCCTGCCGAGACAGCTGAGCAGGGAGCTGGGAGCTGCTGGCCCAGAGGCTGGGAAAGATCAGGCTGGAGCCGCAGCAGAGCAGAGGGCTGGAGAGGCAGGCCAGGGTCTATGGGGACGGGCTGGGCAGCCGTGGCAAGGCTGCCATGGACCTGGGGAAGGCCTTCGGGAGCGACGCAGGGCGGCACCAGCTCCGGCTGCAGCTGCAACGGCGGTGACATGACCATCGAGGGCTGCACCGGCAGCACCTGGGCTCCGGCTTCCAAAGCAAATTGAGTGTGTCCAGGCATGGGCTGCAACACAACGAGAGCTGTTAGCAAACACCTCTGCTCCAAGGGCTCGGCACTTACGTGACAGGGGAGCAAAGTCACCGGCGTTCATGAAGAAAGCACTCTAACTGCAGTGCAGCTGGGTTTGGGTGCTCTCAGTAACAGCTACAGAGATTAAACCTCCTCTGAAATAACCAAATAAAAGCTAAGGATTCTCCCTGTACGATTATGACAACATGCATTGCTCAGGTACTAGTTTATTAATAGGGACAAAGCTGCATTTTGCTAAGAAATGAAAAATCACAGAATTCCAGAATGGTTTGTGTTGGCAGGAACCTCAAAGCTCAACTCATTCCATCTCCTGCCATGGGCAGGGACACCTTCCACTGTTCCCAGGGTGCTCCAAGCCCTGTCCAGTCTGGCCTTGGACACTGCCAGGGATCCAAGGGCAGCTGCAGCTGCTCTGGGAAACCTCTTCCAGGGCTTCGCTACCCTCACAGCCAAGAATTTCTTCCCCACGTCCGATCTATTCCTGCCCTCTGACAGTGGGAAGCCATTCCGGTGTCCTGTTCCCCCATTCCTTGTCCCCAGTCCCTCTCCAGGTCTCCTGGAGCCCCCTTTAGGCCCTGAAAGGGCTCTGAGCTCTCCCTGGAGCCTTCTCCTCTCCAGGGGAACGCCTCCAGCTCTCCCAGCCTGGCTCCAGAGCAGAGGGGCTCCAGCCCTGGAGCAGCTCTGTGGCCTCCTCTGGACTTGCTTCAAGATCTTAGGAGATGAACTCATTCCTCCTGAATAATTTGCTCCGCTTTCAACAAGCCCACACTGTCCATGCAGAGAAAAACACTCTCTACCCATAACCTAACTCACGATATTTTAAGAAATCTGCCATATAAGTAGAACCAGGACCTGGTACAAATGACACAATTAACTCTTCCACTGAATACACACCAGTGTCCTACTTCAGTTTAATGCAGTTTACACACTGAAGTCACAATTTAACCCTTGATGTCCCAAGCCCCAAGGCCCCAGCCCTGCCGACACTTCTATGTGGACAGAGGGAGTTTCATTTATCTCAGAGGACTTCTCCATGCATTAAAATAACTCAAGTGCATAAGTGCTTGGTGGGAACCAGACCGAGGCGAGAGGATGCCAGCTACCTTAGAGACTGGGTTGTTATTCTGCGTAACAGTCCTTTTGAGTTGTACATTTAAAAACAGAACATTCTCCTTTTAGGTACATCATGTATTTTTCCAGAGGGACTGAGCTTGTGGGAAGAGGAAGAAGGAAAGAAAGGAGCATATGGAAGAAAAAAGACTTTTAGTACTAGGTAAAAGTGTGCCCAATTTTTACTTTTTTTGAAGTATCATCACATAGAGACTTAAGGCTATTGGAAAATACATTTAAAAAAAAAGACTCAGATGAGAACTAGGCCACATGATTTCATTGCTGCATGCTCTCTGCAGGTTCTGGGTATGAGCTGAAACTATTATTCTAGGTTTTAATGTGGATAAAAATAAAGACAGGATGTGCTTCACAACACCTCAGAGTTACATGGCTGCCCAAGGGGAGGTTGTTATACTGACAAGAGTGGTGTAATGCCACAGAAGGGTGATTCTATTTTAAATCTTATGTAATTAGAATAATTCACAAAAGATTTCAATGTCAAGTCACAGAATCACAGAATATTCTGACTTGCAAGAGACCCACAAGGATCATCAGGGCCAACTCTTAAGTGAATGGCCCATACAGACATACCCAGGCAAAACAAAACTCAGAGGTGCTAAACATCAACTGTGAAAACAGCATGGCATTATATACAGAAATACCTCTCCATTAGAAGCCTTCAAATCAGAACAAGGTATTTTTAAATATTCCTCTACACAATAGCTTTTTTTAATTCTAAATTCTTCCATATGCAACTCTCCCATACATATTTGATAGCTAATGACTATGTCAGGATGGTTTGGGAATATCAGCTCTCCAGTTCTGGTATTTGCCATGCTCACTGTGCCTAATGTGCTTGATTCCGTTCCCTCTAAAGCCACAGGGAACACTGAGTAACATTCCCAGGCTCCATGCTGCTGACATTCTCAACGACAGTAATTCTGTACCAAATTTATCGCTGGAGAGAGAAATTTAAAAACTATGTACTTCTCTGAAGATGCCATGACATGGCAGGTTGGGATGGGATGTTACGAATTTTAATCAGTGTGTTATGATGAAGGGATGTGGCAGAACACAGATTTTCCAAATGCTGTTATTAACAGATTGACTGTCCTCTCCTGCTTTGGTCAGACTGTGTTTCACCTTGACATATCACAGATGTGGGGAGAGAAGTATTTACAGACTCTGTCAAGTCCTGAGGCTGTTTCTGTGCAAATACTGCTAATACTTGAGCTCTGTTTGTGCTTCATTTCTTCCAAGGGGAAGAGGGTCTGCAGCTAGAACCCATCCCTGCCCTGCAGGTCTGACAGTGCTCTTCCACGCAATTTTCCAGAGCTGTTACCAGACGGCCACTTCCCTTTGCTGCTTTAAACATGTTCCACATCAAAACAAGTCCACTGCTCCCGCCAGCTCCCCCGTCTTTTGCTGTGTGTACTCAGCAGCCCCTGCACCCCACATGGACCAGCTACAGGCACTGGCAAGGCTTGCCATGCCCTCCTGACCCGGGAGAACCACAGCTCACGCTTCCTCAGATTTGAGCCGGAGAAGGAAGAGGGAATTCAGAAAGCGCTCGGCTCATTCGCTGCCCAAAGCCTGTCGGATTGTGCCCTACATCCTCACTAACCCCTGTCCCTGGGTCAGGACATCACCTGCTACCCCACAGATCACAGCTCCAGCCACCACCTCCAGAACTGAGGGCAAGAAGTCAACAAAGCATCTCAAAATCAAGGAGTAGCATTTGCAAGGAGCAGAGCCTCAGAAAGGGCTGTGCCCACAGAGCACCCTGCGGAACGCGGCCCCACGCCCGGCGGACTTACCTGGTGAGCCGCCCCAGGTGCGGCCAGAGCCGGCTCGGGAGGATGGATGACGCTCGGCTGCAGAGCCGGAGCAGGAGGCGGGGGCTGCGGCTGGGACCCGGCCTGGGAGCTCTGCGCGTGGTGGGGCGAGGGCGCGTCGCTGGGCAGCATCTGCTGGAAGGCGGGCTGGAACACGGGCTGCTGCGCCAGCGGCGGCACCGCGGCGTGCGGCGGCAGCGCGGGCACGCCCGGCGGTGCCACGGCCAGCAGCGGGATGGTGGCCGCCGGCATGTTTGGCACGATGGGCTGGCAGGGCAGGACCAGAGAAGCCACGGTGGTGTGAGGCAGGTTGACTGCCTGCATGGGCAGGGCGGGCGAGTTGGGCGCCATGGGCAGCGTGGGGTTCATGGGCAGGCTGGGCAGGATCACGGCTGGAGCAAAGTACTGGGAGGGAGCGGGAATGGGGGGCACGTTTGCGGCGGGTATGTCGGACAGGTTGGGAGGGAGGCTGTCAAGCCCTGCCAGAGGAGTAATTGCAGGAATGACAGGAAACTGAGGAATCTGAAAAAAATACAATAGCGCATAAATTGCAAGTGCTTTCACTGATGGTATAAAGCAGCTTCATTTGCCACACAAGTCCCTAAAAACCACCTGTGCCATGAGGATAATTATGTCTGTTTGTTAATCACTTCCATTCATTCCCTGAGGTTCGCAAACAGTAATAAAAACTGATTTATGCTTAAATCATTAGTAAAAGCAAAAAAAAAAAATTGTTTGAGGGGGACATTTTTATACCTTAGAAGTTTAAAACTACTAACACCAGCTTGAAGCCTTCAAGCAACATCCTAATTAAAAGCTGCTTTCATTTTAACAGACATTAAAAGGAATTGGGCCAGACCTAACACAAAACTTTTTCATGCAAAATTAAGTGAGGCAATTTAAACCCTTGTTTTCAAACAAGCTGCAGCTCAGGCAGCATGGAAGAGCCCAGGAAAAGGGTTTTTACAATCAAAACCTCCCAGTGATGGAGCAGACGTTGGCATCACGGCAGCAGCTTGCTCCTGCCCTTTGGCACAAGCTGTTTCACATTACAGCGCCTGTCACTACCAAACACAGTGACAGCACCCTCCACCCTCCGAGGCCAAGGGAAGGGCTTGTACCTGCTCCAGGGAACAGATCCAGAGCAGAGACACAGGGATGGCAGGTGTTGGGGGAAGTGGTGAAGTCAGGAGGTCAGGAAATAGAAAAAAATAATGGGCAACTACTCATGCCCTCAAGCCTGGGATGGGGAAGAGATTGTGCCAGAGGGGACAGTGCAAAAGACCAAATCAAAACCCCCCCAAAAAAATTATTGCCGTTTTGGAACTGCCATTAACTGGATGGCACAGGATTGGGCACAAAGGAGATTTCTGATTGACCAAACAAATAATAAAGAAAATATACAGGCATTAGGAAAAAGCAATAATATTCTTATCGCCTAATTAAACTGGCATGCAGTCAAAATAGCCACACAAAACCTGCAAATCACGTTAATTATTAGCTGGAAAGTTCTCCTCAAATGGATGCACTCACACGCCGCTTCCCCGCGCGTTACCTGGGAAGGGGCCACGGGCGGCAGCTGCGGCACGGTGGAAATCTGCAGGGGCTTCAGGGGGGTGCTGCTGGCCGGCACCTGCGAGCCCTGCGACGGGAACTGCGGCAGCAGGTGGGGGCCCGGCGGCAGCGGGCACACAGGCTGGCTGCTGAGCACCTGCTGCAGCGAGCCTGGCTGCGACATGGGCTGCTGCTGCGGGGGACAAGAAGGAAAAAGCGTTACTGCTTGGGCACTGTGAAGGAGCCAGATGGCTGGCCACACTCCCTGTTTCTCCCCGGCTCACTGTCAGGACACACCTGGCGCTTGGAGTACAGAATCACAGGCTCACTGAGGTTGGAAAACACCCCTAAGATCACCGAGTCCCACCACTAACCCAGGACTGCAAGGTCCATGACTAAAACATGTCCCCATATGCCACATCAAGATGTTTTTTCAACGCTTCGAGGGATGGTGACCCCCCCACTCTCCTGGGCAGCCTATTCCTATGATTTAACCACTCTTTCGGTGAAGAAAATTTCCCTAACATCCAACTTAAACCTTCCCTGGTACAGCTTGAGGTCATTTTCTCTCATCCTGTGCCTTATTCCCTGGGAGCAGAGCCCGACCCCCCCGGCTGCCTCCTCCTGTCAGGGAGTTGTGCAGAGCCAGAAGGTCCCCTCTGAGCCTCCTTTTCTCCAGGCTGAGCCCCATTCCCAGCTCTCTCAGCTGCTCCTGGGGCTCCAGCCCCTTCCCAACCTCCATTCCCTGCCCTGGCCATGCTCCAGCAGGGACAGCTCCCAGGAGAGACCGGCACTCTTAATTCAAACACTGCACAGGAGCCCATGCCTAAAACACATCTAAATGAAAGATATATTACCTAAAATGACAAGTGCTGACTGTCTTGGAGAGGTTATTTGTAATGACTCAGACTCTTTAAATCCCGGAGACTGTTCCAGTTGGCCCTGTGAAATCCCCACCCACTAACTTCCAAGATGCAGTTAAAATCCAGCTCAACCTGGCAAGCAGAAGCCGCTACATAATGGAGCAGGCATGGAAAGTACAGCACTTATTATCTGAGACACAATAATCCACAATCATTGCAGTAAAAGCTAGGTGCCAGTTATTTCTGATGTACTGTAGTGACAGTGTGGTAGCCAAAAAAGTAGCTTTACTTTTCCAAAGTCGTGCTCCCTTGGCCTGCCAGGCTTTGGACAGCAGAACAGAGAGAAAAAGTTGCATTAAAGCTGTAAAGCATCAGTAACAAACTCCCACATTTTATGTGCTATCAGTATCTTCTTCTTCAGTTCCTCTAATTAGTTCTGGAAGTACTTTCAAAATCCCTCTGGTTCCAAAGGATAACTCTGAGGCATAGGCTGGCTCAGGGTGACCTACTTGGGACCACAGGGCTGGTGGCTTCACCATGCCCCGCAGCACACAGAACCTCTGCCATCTCATGTTTGGGGAAAGAGGCGGCATCTTCCCAGTTACAGTCCCAAACCCAAGGGAACGGCAGCACGGGGGCTGGCCTGGCACTGGTGATGGGACAGAGCAAACAGCCAAGGTGGGGGCACCTGAAGACTGCCTGAGGGATGGGGGGACCCCACCTGGGATGGGTTGGACCCCACTCACTCCATGGAGGAACTCCTGCCAGACCAAGCCCAAGCTCCAGACCCAGCCCACGGCGCTGGAGCTCATAAAGCTGCCAGCTCCCCAAGCCAGCGTCGCTCTCACGCCCCAGCTGGGTTAATCTGCAGCTCAGACGGCTGCCCACGGCTCACCAAGGAGACAGAGGGCACTGGCACGTGTGGCTCAGCCACCTCCCACTCGAGGAGAAACCGCATTAGAGCACGAAAACTGCGCTCAGGGAATGGAGCGGCTTCCTAAAACCTCCCTCTCTAATCCAGCTTGTGTCTCAGAGCATGCCTGTGAACTGGATAAGGCACAGGGAGGGGAAAATGTCCATGTAGATTAGCTAGCTTTGCCTCATTATAACCATAGCAGTACAAATGCACAGACATCCAAACTGGGAGAAGAAATAAAAGTTAGGAGATACAACATTGATCCCACATGTGTGATCCACCAGTGTATACTGATGCAACATCAATACAATTCATTCTGTAGGCAGATGAATTTCTCACTCTAATTTCCCCTTCTCCTGATGTCCTGCCCTACCCTCCTTAGCATGGACATTCACTGGACACTGCTGTCTCTGAGGCACATAGGTGCTCTGGGAAGTTCTGCAGAGAAACTTGATCATTTTTACCTATTTTTGTAAAAATAATACTGTAAAAAGCCAGTCCCTTACTAGGCTTTCTGAAAAGATTAGAAAGCAAAGACAGACCAGTTATTAAATCCTTTCGCTGTCAGGGAGAGAACTACTCCAACAGACAGAAATGCTGTGAGAAAAGGGCATGTGAAGGAAATTAAGTTGGGTAAATATCCTATACCAAACGAGAATTTATTCATCAGGGAAAATAAACAACAGATTTGGAACTGTCAGCATAAAGATCCAGACACCAACAGTTAGACCTATGCAAATGGTAAGGTCCTAGATCTGCCTGAGTGTAAAATTTTTGGCTGAGAGAACTATGAGAATATCCCCACCCATTAGAAGAAAACCAGTTATGTGACAAAACCTCACACGAGGGTATGTTATTCAAGACCAAATGACATTTCTCCATTATTGATGCTTTGAGAAGAATGGGGCAAGTTAAAAAAAAACCAGCAACCTGTGAGATAAATGTTGATAAAAGGCTTAGAGGTATGATTCTTGCCAGTCACAAAGTATAGACACTCCCTGCCCCCTGCAACAGTTTCTACTGAAAGAAAAGTTACCAAGTTTTTGGTCAATTTACCAAAATGAGCCATGAATTGCCACATCACACCAAACTGTGGCTGCATCCCTCACAAGAGCATCCTGCTCCACTGCTGGGGAGAGCTGATTTGGAAATATCTTTAAGGAATGCAGAGTTGGGGTGGGATTTCATAATTCAAAAGGCACAAGAGTTACTGTTTGGAGACCACTCGGAGAGAGCCAGACTCTGCTGCTGGAGATGGAGCTCCTGTGGTGCCTGCACTGAACTGTATTAACACTGTATTTGCACAACTCATCCAGCAGCACTGCTGAGGATTCAGAGACAACGGTTACCAGGCTGAGAGTCTCTTTCTAAACATTTAGAAAGGAGGTCACAAATAACAGAACAAAATTATTAATAAAATATTTGATTTTTACGCATCAAGACAGCACATTGATACCAATGCAAAGCTTCAGGCCAATGCTGTGAAGCCACAATGGAAGACAAGACTTAAACTCTACGAAGACATGCGAAGGTGTGTTCATGACAGTTCTCAAGCCTGTTACTCATCCCTTAAGCCAAACACCCATTTCCCCATCCCTAAAACTCTCCAACTGCAGTTGAACAGTTTCAAACCCCTCGAACTCGCCACAGGTATCACAGAATCACAGGATGGTTGGGTCGCACGGGACCTTAAAAGCTCATCCTGTTCCACACCCCACCATGGGCAGGGACACCTCCCACTGTCCCAGGCTGCTCCAAGCCCCACCCAACCCGGCCTCGGACACTTGCAGGGATCCAGGGGCAGAGCGGGAAGGGCTGGGACGGGCCCGGCTCTCACCTGCTGGCCGGCCAGCCCCGGCGGCGGCTGCCCCAGCGGGAGCGAGGCCACGCTGCTGGGCACGACGGGGAACGGCAGCGCAGGCTCCGGGTAGTGCTGGGGCACCACGGCGGGCGCCGCCGGCACCGCGGGCAGGACGGGCTGCGGAGAGACAGCGGCGTTAGGGGGGACAGCAGCGCGCCGGGGCTCTGCAACTGCTCATCACAAATACGTGTGCAGGCACACCGGCTGCTCCGTACTAGCTCCCAACCAGAGCGGAGCAAAGTTATCTGCGAGGAAGGGAAAGCCACTTAGTCTGAAAGAACAGGCAAATTCCACCTAAGTCAACCCAACTGCACTGCGTTTCTTTAAGGAAGCAACAATGCAGACCAGTAAAACCAGTGGAAGCACAACCACAGTAACTGGGAACAGACCGGCAAGAACAACTGGGGGAAACAAATTTATCTTCAAAAAGATTCTTCTAATTTCATATAGAATGTTTATCTTCAAAAAAACCAGGTAATTTACTGGAAATGGATGCCAGGAAAATGAATAGAGAAATGAGAAATAAATTAAAACCACAGTTGAAGTGGAAAAAAAAAAAAAAAGAAAGCCAGATCAGGTTTTAACAACATCAGGTTTCCACAACTTCAGCTCAAACAACACAGATACATTAAAAATAAACAGTATGTCAGACTAAGGCTCGTAAGCCTTAAAAAAAACCCTACTATGGCTCCAGTAACGTGCTTGTCATCTTGGTCAATAATCTCCCACTTAATGCAGCAATTCTTATTTTAATTTGAAAGCAGAAAGCTTTGAGTGAGACTTTTGTTTCCTGTGTTTGTTGAGATTTTTCCAACTCAGAACTAAATTATCAGAGGCAGAAAATACTATGGAAAACCCCATCAGAAAATAAAATGTTAGGAGAAGTACTTTGCTCATGAATAAAGGCTGTTGTTTTTCCAAACCCTCAACCAACCAGCAAAACATTTAGTTTAAAATTACTGGAACCCATCAATGGAAAGGATGACAGAAGCCTTTGTGTGCTGCACAGCTCAACTTAATACCAAGCCCTGCTCAAAGGGCTGCTTTGAGTGCTACATTTACAGGTGTTGGACTGGTGCTTCAGGTGAAGAAGAAAGGAAGGTGAGAGCATCCCATCCATCGCAGGAGATGTGTGCCTGAACACGTAAGGTAAAACCAAGGAAAATTATGCACCTCCCAGTTGTGTAGGGTAAATCTGGATCAAGCAGGGAAAAACTACTGGTATTGGATTTATTGTTTTCTTCACTTAGGACAAAGAGGATGAAACAACAGTGAGCAAAATGGAACAGTTTTCAACTATGGCCAGGAGATTAAACACAGAAAAATGGAATTCCAGAATGGTTTGTGTTGGAAGGGACCTTAAAGATCATCTCATTCCAACTCCCCCAATGGACAAGGATACCTTCCACTAATCCAGGCTGCTCCAAGCCTCGTCCAACCTGGCCTTGGACACTTCCAGGGATCCAAGGGCAGCCACAGCTCCTCTGGGCAACCTCTTTCAAGATCTCACCACCCTCACAGGGAAGAATTTCTTCCCCATATGCCATGTAACCCTGTCCTCTGGCAGTGGGAAGCCATTCCTCCCTGTCTTGTCCCTCCAGCCCTTGTCCCCAGACCCTCTCCAGCTCTCCTGGAGACCCTTTAGGCACTGGAAGGGGCTCTCAGCTCTTCCGAGAGCCTTCTCTTCTCCAGGCTCCCCATCCCCAGCTCCCCTAGTCTGGCTCCAGAGCAGAGGGGCTCCAGTCCTTGGAGGATCTTTGCGGCCTCCTCTGGACCCACTCCAACAGGTCTATGTCCTTCTTGTGCTTCGCTGCAAAGCCACTAATGCAGCTCAGTGCCAACAGACTGATAAGGAACTGAGCAGGTCACCATCCACAGAGGTGAGTGAGGAATACAGAAAGAGACCCTGGAACCCACATCCTCTGGAAAGGAGAGCACAAACGATAACAGGGAAAACGAGCCAGGATACAGAGCTACTAGAGAAAGCTTTGGACTTACGGCCGAGGGCTGCTGGTAGTGGCCGAGCTGCGGGAGGCTGTGGGGCACGGGCTGGCTCTCGCCCAGGGGGGGGCTGTACACCCTCTGCATGGCAGGAGGCCCCGCGTCCGGCAGCGACGAGTAGATGACGCTCTGCTGGCTGCTCTGCGAGTCGGAATAAACCGTGGAGCCCTGGCCGCTGTCAAACGTGCTGTCAGCTGGAAGAACAGTCATTGTTACTAAAAGCTCAACAACTCCCCACGTTTAAGGGATGGCTTTAGAGCAAGGTCACCATGGTTTATGTAATTAGCATTTTTACTACTCTAGCCCCTTCGTTATATAAATAAATTATACAATACCAATGTTATTCTCTACAAAAGGCACACAGTGCTTCTCTTAAGCCTAAACCCATCCCCGTGGATTTCTGTGCACACTGATATTTTAGGCACATTATTATTTCCTTTAAAGGGCATAAGGTTGATATTAAGAATTGCAGATGTTTATAGATTTTGTAGGATGAAAGGAGAGGAAACCCCAATTGTCATGTTCAGAGCAGATCACGGGGTCTTTCAGAGTTCCATTTTGCAGGGATGCACTGACTTTAACACGGCTTTTACTAGCAGCACTGAAAATTACAAAATTCTTTATGCTGTATGATTTTAGTCCAGCAAGTCATGGCCTGCTTGAGTGTAGTGCAGCTGAAGGTCAGACACAAACCCATGTGCAGGTTCCAGCAAGTGTGGCACACTCGGAGCTCTGTGGGAGTTTCTCGTGGAGCATTTGCCCAGTTAACCTGTGGAAGTGCACAGCTACGGGCACTGGGCAAGTACTGGGTCCTTTCTCAGCTGGAAATATTGGTACTACTGAGTTATAAATGTCTTTTCACAACTTTTAGAGTGTGTAAAATAAAAGTGCCCAGCTCTGTTGGAGCCTAAGTTACTGCTTTCTTCACTTGAGAAAGGAAGTGAGACAACCAGACTGCAGCTGGACATATCCCAAGGACAAATAGTTTCAAATAGGGATTTAAAATTCGAAAATGAAAGAAAACTGCAACACAGTTTAAAAAAAACATCTTAAGTTACAGCTAAGCTTAAACACTATTTATTTTCCCAACACTTTCCACTGTCTCTTTATTCCATATTCTAAATAAAGTTTTATTTATTTGACTTTTAAATAACAAATTATTTTTAATAGCACAAGAGATGACATTTCTCTTCAGTACTCCCAAACTATTCTCCCAACTGTTTTTTTTTTTTTCCAAAATTAAACTCCCCTCTCTATTTATTCACTTCATTTCTGAAGAGCCAACACAGCCCTACTCTCATGATGGGATTTCTGCTGCATTAAAATTCTGTTTTATTACAAACAATTATTCAGGACCTCAAAGGAAAAAAAGAAGAGAATCTAATGACAGAGTGCTAAAGTAAAAACTGTGAGTCAGTCTCAGGTTTTTACAGAATGTACATCGCACACAGTAAGTTATTAACTTCCACTTTTACATTAGACCTCAAATTATATGAACAGGTGCCACCCTAATTTATAGAGGTCCCATGCTATGAAAATGTTCAAATAATCTGATAGCAACTTGTCAAATAATACTAAGTACTGGTTTAAAGTTGAGGAGGAGTAGGAAATAAATTCTGGGGTTATATTTAGTATAAAATTTTGCCAACTCATGTCCAGCAGAGCCATGGGAAGCACAAGTCACTTCACTGCAGCACTAGAAACAAAAAGAGTCATAATTGCAGTGCTCCTCAAAGGACTTAGCATGAAATAAGTATATGATCCAAAAAAATGAAATGAGCTCATTTTAGCTTCAGATAAAAAGCTTTGTGAATATGGCAATATTGTGAGTGTTACGCAAATGTGGCTATTTCTCATATCATGTAAGGGGATTTTTTCCTGTACAAGGCACACATGGATATTTCATCAAAGCAGACCTCAGTGTAGCCCTTTATACAACACCTGAATTGAAGCAGCAGCTGTGTCTTGCTAAAGGTAAAGCATCTTTAACTTAAATGTACTTACATACAAGCCCAGAACAGTAAAACAGAAACTCTATGATAACTGTTTAGTAGCAAAATATGCACAACAGATTTTATCAGAAAAGCTGTCTAGGAAAAAACAAAAGAACTCTCATAAAATTTCAAGTCTTCCAAGCTGGAAGGGCCTTAAAGCTCATCTCATTCCACCGCCTGCCATGGGCAGGGACACCTTCCACTATCCCAGGCTGTTCCAACCTGGCCCTGATCGTTTCCACGGACGTGGCTAAAGTGTCTGGCAGTGTTTCCTTCAAGACGTTTAAAAGTACAAACAGATTCAAATTTCAGTACCAGAGCTTGAGTCAGTAACAAAGGTGGATTTTAGGGGCCAGGACCAGGGCAGAGGGAAGGCTTGGCAGATCGGTGACCCCTACTCTGACCTGCCAGAGGGAAGATCAAACCCCCCATTACCAAAGGCCCCTGGCTTCAGGGCATGAGCTTGGGACAAAAGAGAGCCTGGGGGAACAGGAGTAAGCCCTGACCACGACCCAGGCACCCCACAGTGATTACAGTGCCACTCCACAGGTCTGGCTGCTGTTCCCAAGGTGCCTGACCAACACACAGCTTTTGGTATTTCCCACAAAACAAAAAACTGCATGTGAGCCATCAAGGGTCACTCCAAAACACAAGTGCCTGCAGTGCCTTGGTTTCAGTAAGGTCTGGTTTGCAATAAATATCTCCACATGGCCAACATCATTTGAAAGAGCCACCAGCTGCTTTGACCAGTTTCCATCACAGACTCATAGAATATCCCGAGCTGGAAGGGACCCACAAGGATCATCAATCAGTTTGGTGCCAATTCAACTTCTGCAGGCTCTGAAATCATATTTGGCACAAACTTAAAAGTGTAGATCCCACCACCCAGCACAGAAAACATGCAGTTTTTGTGTCGAGCAGCAGGTCTTGCTTTTCTATTTACAAATACGTTATGTTTTGGCATTTATTGCTACCAAGGCAGAGATATCTATATAACACCGTTTTCTTGAAACTTCATTGCTTTCAAAATTGTCATGCATCTGTCCTGGATGTTTGTGGGTTTTGAGCTACCGTGCAAGACCACACACATCAGTTCATCTGAGCTCAGATCATTGCGAGTTTCCCCCAGGACATCATCCCCGTGTGCCCAAGAAACCAGCCCAGGACTTACACGCGACGGAGGTGACGCTGGTGGGCAGGTTCTGCTGGAAGGGGTGCTGGTCCGCCTCCGGCTCCTCGGGCTCCGACAGGATGTGGTGCCCCGTGTGGGAGAGGTAGGTGACCTGCACCTGCTGTGCCGGCGGCGCCTTCAGCTTGTCCAGGCACTCCGAGTCCCGCCGCTCCTCCGACTGCATCCTGGGCCAGATGCGCTCTCTCCTCCAGAGGATCAGCGCCACTCTGTCACGGATGGACTTCGCCACGATCTTGAGATCGTTCTCGTGGAAAAATCCCGACTCAATCTATGGAGGAGCACGCACTTAGCGAGGTCCCACGTGCGTGGCTCGGCACGCATACGAGCACACACGCGACGCTCGAACCTCTTCCTAACAGAAAGCATCAGTTTGAAACAACAGGAATTTATATAAATTTATTTCTCACAAGAACAGGAACCCGAGAGCTTGATGGGGTGGGGTTCGTTTTCAGTAAAACTTCTATTCCTAATGCCCTAAAAAAACCCAGGATGTAATTTCTAAGACCTGAATATGTACTGGTTCTAGTTGTCCACCACTAAGCATCCATTGAGGAGAGCAAGTTTAATGGCAGACAGCTTCCCCTCTTTTTTTTTTTCTTTTTAACATTAAAAGAATAGACAAAACAGGAAAAAGAATCTCTGAACAATGCACCTGGAGTGAATCAAACTGCCCCTAAATCTGAATTTATTGCCTTAACATTTCCAGCACACAGAGTTTTCCAAGTTGCTCTGCTTGATAGCACAGCAAGTCACGAAGGACAAGATGTTAACAGAATTATGTCTCAAATTAACTTCTCTTAAACAGTGAAGTCAGTCAGTATTGATTGACTTTTACAGAGAAAAAGCAGACTGTTCCCATGTGATGGAAAAGGGGAAAAGGCTTCTCAGAACTCAACTGCTCAACAGATAAAACGGAAATTCATCTTTGTGCTATTTGTTTGCATAATCTCCTGCAGTGCAGGGTATGATTTTTCATTTAATAATGACCTACCAGAGCTTTGTCTACTCTCCCTACATTCTTAACACGTACATTGGACAGATTTGAAAGCACTTACATCCATGGGGGAAATCTAGAGGCTTTCCTGTTTTGCTCTTGCCCAAACATAAGATAGTTTCACAGCTTAGATTTTCACTCCTAAAATTAATGGGTGCAAAGCAGCTTAAAACAGAGCTTCATTTTAATGAAGCCGTGCCCCTCTGCAGCACCCCTTGGCTGGAGAGCTAACTTCAGTTTCCAAACCCACTAGAACGTTCCGAGTTCCCTTTGCCCACATCCTTTGGGCAGGTGGGATTGTCTGACTACCAAAAACGCATCAACAATGATAAATAATTCCCTGCACTCAGGTCTCCTGCATTCTTCTCTTCCACAGCACATAAAGCAGCAAATTGATGAAAGCACAAAGCTTTGGTGTTCCACAATCCATAAGGACTAGAAAAAGACATTTAGGAATAAATGTCTCCCTTTTTTGCCCCTGCAACAGCCTCAGGTTTGAAAGTATTTAATGGGCAGTCACTTAGGTAAGTATTAATGTAGAATACAGATTTTAAAATTATTTGAGAATTATTTGCGAAAGGGTACAGTGTCACTGTAGTTTGGGCATGATCCTTTTAAATATACTTTTCACAAGAATTATTTCCTCTTCAAAATAAAACATCACAACTATGGACCAAGCAACACAGAGAACTTCAAAATTCCAAATATTTCCATCAATATTTAAATGCAAAATATAACAGTAAGTAATGGTACCAGAGCAATTTTTAAACTAAATGAGTTCTGTAATGATACATTGCTGGAAAAACATTGGACCTACAGCAAACTAACGGCAAGAAAAAAAAAGGAGCCTGAATTCTTCCCACTAAACTTGGAGTAGATGGCGATGAGTTCCAGCAGAGCAAGGCAGCATCACCGAAACTAGTGCCTCCTGAGCAGAACAAGAGTGGTGATGACATCATTCAGTGGCATCTCTCGGGATTTAGACTCTAATAGGAACATTTCTGCAAGCACAGGAACGTTCAGACCCTTGGCTCAGTGCTTACTGACCCTGAGCCTCTGTGACATTAGAGCACCAAAACAACTGCAGTAAAGACACCATCGAAAGAGGAGTTCAAGGACAATGTGGTGAAACTGGAACACAGATTCTCTAACAAAAGCCCACAAGTATAAAGATATAGAAATTCTGCATGTGAAACTTATCTGTTAAAAAATCCAAAGCTTACTCCTAACCTAGAGAATCCAGTTTCCTATCAAAGTTTGGGGGTAGAGTGGCTGACCACAGACCTTTCTCATCTACATTCCTTCTAAGGAACACCAACAGAAAAGATGGGAGAAAGTGTTTTGGAGAATTCAATGCAGAATATTTTGTGATTGAACTTCTAAACTTTTCTGATGTATTTCTAGTTGCTGTCTGGAACTAAACAGATTCCAAACAAATTCAAAGACATTCAACAGCCTATAGAGACTGGCAGAAGAGTTTGCAAAACATAAAAATACACCAGGCCTCTATGGTCCCTAAGCTATTCAAATTGTGATTTCAGGCATCTGTTTTCAAACAATATGTTTCAGATAGTTCTTCCCCATTCACCCCTTTCTTGCAGTAGCCATTCCAAAATCAATGCAGAGAGCCTAAACTGGACACCTGGAATGGTTCAAGTGAAGTTACTTTACCCGACTCATTCCTGTTGTCCGTTGAGATTTATGGACTACTTTCTATATATACACATTTTTGTCAGAAGTGTATTTTACCATTTCTTGTGCAACATCATCAGGAGTTTCCTTCTCCAGATCAAAAGTAAACTCAATGGCTCCATTATCTTTGGGTTTTCCTTTCAGTTTCTTAGGATCTTCTACCCAGAGTCTTAAGGCAATAGAGGATTTTCTACCATGGTCTTCTTCTGCAAGTTCCACTCTTACCCCAGTATCTTCAGCAAAAAAGGCATGGCTTAATAAATCTTTAATTTCATATCTGCGAAGGATATAAAGAAGATTCAAATACTGCAAGTCAACAATTTCAGAAAGGTTTGCAACAAGAAACTGCTGTTAAAGGTGGAAACGTTTACGATATGCTTGGTGTTCACCCATAATGAATTTGTGTTCTTTTTGAAAAGATGTGGGATTTTGTAAAGGAAGTGAAATTGAAAAGGTGACATTTCCCATTTCTCAAAGCTTTAGCAATATTCATACACCACGAGCACTTAGAGAAATGCAGATTATAGCTTTGTTCAACTTTTCTTATGTATCTGAGCTTAAAGAGTACCAGAGAAGAGATTCTCTTAGGCAGTCAGCTGCAGTCCCTAAAAACTGTATTTGTGAAAGTCAGGAAACACTGAGCATGGGACAAACTGGCAGAGAGCAGTAAAACGTTAGGTTTTAGAACCAAAGTGGAAACAAGGCACAACGTGTCTCCACGGGCAGAGGCCAGTGAAAGCTGCTACAACAGCTGGTGATCAATCTGTCACACTGACCCTTACCTGCCTCGCTGCTCCCCGCAGAACCCTCCCAGTGACATTTCTCCAAAAACCAGGAGCTGCAAGATCACCCTAGCTCAGGTCCTGACACAATGTCAGGAAAGCAGGAAATCATTTCTACTTTCACTTCCATGCTGCATTTTCTCCTGCACAAGGGAGACCCACAGACCAGAGCAGAAATCCACAGACAGATCTGAAATCTCTGCATACACATTATTTAATACAAAACTCAATCTCTTGGAACAAACCTTTCTTCTTTGTTTTTGCAGATGCACTCCCCAATTATCTCCTTAATTTCAGGATCAGTAACTTTCTCAAAGCTTGCTGGCTTTATACCCTAAAAGCATACAGAAAAACAATTTAATGTGAAAAAGAATTACATTATACCTCTTAATTAAGCATATTGTCTCTGCATTTTAAAGGTAATTCAACCCGGGAAGTAACTAATACTTTTAAGTTGTTAGTCTTAATGCAAAACTGAGTGCAGGATTTAGGGGTACTATATTTCTAAATACCATTGCACTTCAAAATTAGTACACTAGTTTGCACAAGCTCAGCCATGCACAGTATCTCTTTGTCTTTACCAACCCTTGCCAATTTTACCTTTATATCCTCTGGACTCTGAAGTGAATAGTCAAGAAATAGCTAATTTTAAATTTCACAAATAACAGTTTTCTGAAGTCATTCCTTTTATGTTTTTGCCTTAACTCTCAAAGCACTAAATGAATAAAGACAAATAATCACGATTTTCTTCAGATAGCTAGTACTGAAAATGAGTCAAAAACACCTTGGAATATTCCATATTCCTGTTTCCCACAAACCTCTTGCTTTTCCATGACCCAAACACTCTCCAGCATATTCCCCTCTACATCAAGAATTCAAGATCGACCCCAAAACCAAGCAGGGAAGCAGGAGAATACACTCAACAGCTCTGCATTGCTCCTGAATTTCCCAGGATATTGTTAGAAATCCCTTGGGAGTATGTGATACAGCAGGTGTAACCTATAAATCTAGTTAAATCTCTGTCAAATGTTAGCATTTTTGCTGGAAATAGATTTGAAACAGCAACCTATGAGCATGGCCTTTCAAGGAGAAAACCCAACCACCCACTGCAGAAGAAAAGCCCGGGAAGCAGAATCAGTGTCCCCACATCCATGTATATATTCAGCTACAGATGGCAAGTGGCAACACAGGAAGTTCTTCTGTTTATTTGTGATGCCCAGCTTAAATCACAGAATTAATTGATTCCCTTTTAAAAACACATTATTACCTCTACCTACTAAACCAAGATGTATGTGGATGAAAATATGATAAAAATAATTTGAGAAGAGATGATGCAGTTAGACCCTATCACTTAAGGACCCAAGTACTTCCAATGAATTCAATAAGCAGAACAAAAAGGAAACACAATTTCCTTTATCTAAAAAACCAGAATGTGATTAAGCACATAACTGAATGGGAATTGGACATTTAGCTCCAATCAAATCCTTTTAAAGTTTCACCCTGGAATAACAGTAAATAATGGCTCATGCAGTCACAGATAAGGAGCCCCACAGAGTGGACTTTTGCCTCACCCAGTGGATTAAAAAAAGAAAAGTATTTTCCAAGAGTGTCTGCAAGTAATACATTGAATTAAGTCTTGAATAAATTTTATGGATGAATTTCAGTGAGGGCTGGAGCCTCTCTGAGAATTTCTGAACATTCCAGCATCAGATTATACTTTTATCCTTTTATGAACATTCTGTTGCTATTCGAGCCTCAGATTCTACTTTAAACTCAATTAATAATTTTAGGTCAACAACCCCCTTTTTGTCTCAAAATTCTAGAGTGAAACATGTAAATCATAAATTTTGAAAAACCCGTAATAAAAATACAGACCAGTCACACAAAGAGTCAGCTCCCTGATTTTGCTTCAGGGGAAAGCGGCGAAGATGGAAAGAAACCCATTTTTGTGAGAACAAACCAAAATAATCCATACACGTGGCTGGCTGGCTGTGACCCACTAAAAAGAATTATTTGCTTAAGCAAACCTAAATCTTACTGATGAGATAAGGGTTCAAATTTTGTGTATTAGAAAAATGTGTCATAAGGACACACAGACATAAGGAAGAAATTCCTCCCTGGGAGAGGGGGCAGGCCCTGGCACAGGGTGCCCAGAGCAGCTGTGGCTGCCCCTGGATCCCTGGCAGTGCCCAAGGCCAGGCTGGACTTTGGGACAGTGGGAAGTGTCCCTGCCAGGGCAGGGGTGGATGAGACGAGCTTTAAGGCACCGTCCAACCCAAACCATTCCGTGATTCTGTGAAAGACCACCAGCTGCTACAGATTAATGTTTACTGAAAAATATCCCACAAACATGTATCAGTACCCATTTAACAGAGGGAAAAAATGCACACACACACACAAAATCCAAAAAACCAAAAAAAACAGTAGAGACAACTTGGGCCATACTCTGCAGAACTTCCAGCTACCTAGGGGAATATATTGCTTACATCTCTATGCACTCAAGGTAACCTGCCAACTGCTTTTTAAAATTTTCCTAAGCACTCCATGGGTATCTTAACACAAAATGAATATATGAAAGACACAAATAGCATAAGGCGTATCACAGTTTCTTCCAATTTAATTTTCTTTTACAGAATTCACAAATCATCTTCAGGTACATGGTTCAGCCTTAAACTCTGAGATGACTGGGATGGAGCAGGGAGGGACATGTTGGGCATCTAGAAATTAGCTTTGCCTGAAAACAGTCTATTTAGCAGATCCCCGATGACTGGTTCCCCCATATTGACCTTACAAATTGCTTCCACAAATAAAAAAGCAGCTCTTCCACCAACACTTTATTTTCACCATCTTCTGATGGAACGCCGACTCCTCTCCAAACACCCATTGTGTTAATCTGCTGAACAGCTAAGCTATGAATAGAGGACTAAAACAAACAGGGACAAGATACGGGGAGTGAAGCACTGAACAGAGCTGCTTTGCCAAAGTGTTCTCTCCCTGTCCCTATGCTATAGGGTGCTTTTGTTCCTTACTCTTCATTAAACTCTCCAAGGCCATCTCACTGGGATGCTGCAAACGCTCCCTGCAGCACAGTGCCCCCGACAATGAAGGGGGCTTCTATTTGCCATCAAAGGACTCATCTCATTCACTTACACAAAAGCCATCTGTCTTCCCTGAGCATTCCCAAGGAAACATGGCACAAAAATTCAAAGTGTATTAGCTAAGAAATTATCCATGACGGTTTGAAAGCTGTACAGCTTCTTATAAATGAAAATATACTCAATGCCACCACATGTGAAAGGCAGGGCTTGCTGGGTGGCATAAGGGGCATAAGGATAATACAAGTTCCTTAAATGTTAAAATATATATACACATATATAAGCCAAGAGCAAAATTATAGATCAAATAATTTCCCTTTTTAGAATTTCTCTGTCTCAAACAGGATGATTTATTCTGACTCCCTCACCACCACTTATTCCCATCCCCTTCTTTCTGAAGCAGTTAGATTTGTGATCCATTGCCCTCCAGTATAAGGCAGCTGAGTCTACAGCCAGACACACACAGACATTAAAGTTGTGTTCTTCATGCTGAGGGAAGAAGCATGCTGCTTGTTTTGCCGGGTCTAAAAACAGTCGCTTGCCATTTTCCATCGGCAGAGCACACTTTGGAAGAGCAGCACGTGATGCTTTGAAGGGACACAGCAAATGCCACACAAGTCAATGGCACGTCTGACCCACGTCAGGCAGTGTGCTAGAGGCTTTCCTGGCCCCTAGAAGGTGCCCTTCCACCCCAGAGACAGCCTGCTCTGGGCTACCACTGCACCTTCCACCTGAAGGTAAGTCTCTAGGCTCATGTCATTCCTGGAAAAGGAAAAAACCTTCTACCAAAAAAGCCGAAGCCATGTTTCCAACTGAAACTGCACCTGGCACACACTCTCTGTAGTCCCTGAAATGAAGGTAAAGCTCTCAATTTTACCAGGATTTTGTTCCATGACATCACTGTGTGCAATTATAAACTCATCTCTGTTTCACTCCAGAATGGTGCTCCAACTTAATGCGAAGCTAAGAGGATTACCTGCAGATCTAAGAAGATCTCCAAAAGCCACAAGAAGTCCATGCAATGACTTTCACAGCATTATTTGCCTGCTGTCATTGTGCCACAGCATTTATTTTGTCTGTGTGTGCACTATGGCATACAGCCTGCAAATGCTGAGAAACCCTTCAATAGCTGATGAAAACAAACAATATGAAAGCTTTACACGCAAACCAGAACACTGTAACGAGGTGGGTTGTTCTGAAGCACAGGTTTGTACCACTAAGCCCACGGAGATGGCCACCAACTCCCTGAAGATGCAGCTGCTCTGCTGTGCATTCTGCAGCGCATCCCTAAGAAAACACTGGGCTGGAGCCGCCTGGGAAGGTCACAGATTCCAATGTTTCATCACTATTGTCTACATCAAAATCACTTGGCAGAATGATTAAACACAAAAAAAATCTGAGTAAGAAAAACCATCAAGTTATGCATGAAAAATGAGATTATGGCATCAGAACGAAGGGCACTGCAAATATGCTGACCAGGAAATCACTTCAAAGTGAACTGTGGTAAATGTGGCTTGGCCCCGCTGCTTGGGAAAGATGTGTTTTCTATTTACGGTACATATCCATTTTTTTAATGTTTACACTCCATCATTCAGGCTGAAAGGGCAGAGAGAGGTGACAAGTTGGAACAAGCATCTCATCTGGCAGAGTAATGAGCCCCTCTGCACATTTCCAAACAGGACCAGCACCTCATCCTGGACAACTGCAAACATACAGGCACACGTGGAAAAACAGGAATGCAAAAATTAAAGCAGCAATTAAGTCATAAGAATATGGTCAGGCAGAATAAAAGGTCACTGAAATAAGTATAATAATCTTAACATTACAGACATGTAGAATGTGACATATGCTGAAGTAATAATGCCTCAGAAAGGTAATGTTTACATTTCCTACACCAATAAGGACAACCAATGTGCGTGACTTGGACTTGAGGTGCATCTTATGTCCTAGCAGCAGGCAAGGGCTTGGTAGACTGTTAGGATGCAGAGTAGAAACTGCTGGAAAAGATACTATAGCGGCAAAACCCAAATCATGCCCTGCCTGTGCTGGGCAGCAGAGGGAATGTCAGCTCAGTGTGACCCAACAGAAGGTAGACAGTCTAAAGATTTTGTTGGTTGTTGCTCCTTGATGCAAACTCTTGCCAGCAATTCCAACTCCTATGGACACTATCAACACCTCCGGTGGTTGCCACTGAAATGCTGAGACCGAGGCAGGAAAACAAAGTTATTTTATTTTCTACTTTTTAAATAAAGGCATCAGGCAGCTAAACACAGCAAACACATTTTTAAATGCACTGACCCTCAATTTAAGACACTAGAAATAGTATTTATATTTCCGGTGCAAAAAAGCCCAAGCTTCATAAAGAAGTAAATGTCTCACTGAGAAGCTGCAGCGTTCAGGGGCTCTGCATCCTCTCCATTCAAGAAGGTCAGAGCCACCTTTTGCTCTAGTGAGAGCCCCAAACCTAATCTAATACTAGAAGAAAACGGACTAACTCAGCCTCTTGGGTTTAGCCTACACTCCGTTTTCGACTATAATTCAGTCTACGAGCCCCAAGGCTCGCAGAAGCTGCCGCATCACCAACCCTAACTCTTCATCCAAGTGATTTGAGAGTTACTCGGTCTGCTTGTAGTCACTGCCCCAGCTTAGGGCAGATCCTGCAGCCCAAACTCCTACGCCTCCTCCTCAGCTGCCGCGTCCCTCAGACCCCGCAGGCGACTCACGCTGCTCGGAGCAGGGTCCCTTCTGTCGGCAGCTCTCCTGCAGATGCAGCTCCTCTGGAGAAGCTGTCGAGCCCACCAGAAGGTTCCTCCTGGGACAGAGGATCTCCCCCAGGACATGAGGCTCCTCCTGCACCCTCACCCCAGAGGTCCACCCCCTGCTCCTCCTTCCTGCCTGACAGTTGTACAGCTCATGGCATTTGACAGGGCTTTCTCCACTCCACAGGGAGCTGGTTAACCCTTTCCTTGGAAAAACCGTAATGCCAATTTTGCCATCTAAGGAATCCTGGTGCCTTTGCTCCCGCTGCTACTACCCCAAATTCAGATGAAAACCGCATGCCCTCCATGCTGATACCTGATGTTTTTGTCTTCAGCTTTCCCTGCCAGACAGTTCTACTTCAAAAATACCCCTTACAATGACCTTTCACCAGCTTCTCCACCATTGCTTGTTCTGAGTGATAAACATCATCTCCCACTCTCTGAAGCTGCCAGTATAAAGTCAGTTTTACAAAGTTATAATAATTTCCCATCTAATCCTGAGCTGTGTAAAGGCTACTGCCATAGAAAACGAGTTGGCTCAGGCTTCCATCAGCATTTAAAAAATGGCTACTTAAGTCTAAAAAATGAAATACAACATCTAATTAGGAATCCTCTGACTAATCGTTATTCTTTGCCATCTTGAATATTGCATTGACAAATGAGGCTAAGCAGCCTTGCAAAGTCTTAATTACCAGTATTGCAGATGGTTACGAGGTGTATACAGAGCTTCTCTGGGTACACAGAGCAGTGAAGAGCTCCATGTTCTCCGTGGCTCCAGGTGCACACACATTTCCAGTAACACCAGCTAACCATGCTGGCTGCTCCCACGGTGATAGCAGGTACCTCACTGGTCTCACGTGCAGGAGATGAGGCTACAGAGCCTAAAATTAGAGGAGCCTCTTGTAGCCACTCCGTGACGTTCTGGAGTCCAAGGAGATGTCCCCTAAGCTGCCCACACTGGTAGAATTCAGGTCCTACCTGAAGGACTGCATACCAAAACAGAGCCAACATCCCTTGTGCCAAAGGTAATAAACTGTGATAAAGAACCACGGAATAACAACATGGAATAACAATGTGGCTCCAGGATCACAGAATCACAGAATGGTTTGAGTTGGAAGGCACCTTAAAGATCATCTAATTCCAACCTCCCTGTAATGGGTGCAGACACCTTCCACTAGGACCAGGTAGCTCCAAGCCCTGTCCAACCTAGCCTTGAATAACAGGGATAAAGGCAAGGACCTCCTCTGAGCCATCAAACCCATTCCATGTTTTTGAGAAGCTGCAGCATGGTTTTCAGCCAGCCCACGGTGCAGAGCACGGTCAGCAGCCAGCAGATCCATGGCTGCACACACTCGCCTCCCTGCAATGCCAAGGGAGCTGCACCAGTCACAGGATGAAGATAACTGCACTGCTGAGCAGCTTCTGAGGCCTTTAGCGGGCTTTAAAATTATTTCTGAGTGGCTCCGAGTTGAAAGCAACACTTAAGAAGAGTTAAATTACCAAGCATCAGCCCACTAGGCTGTATTTGAGGCTGATGGAGATAAAATGAGTAACGAAGATTACTGAAAATATCTGATGTAGCTGCATCCAGTCAAACACACTCCAAGTACAGAATTGTAAGCTTACACATAAGCTTGGAACAGGTTTGTGTAACCCAGAGCTCAGATACCTCGACTTCTACAACGTCATATACACTCAGCAGTACTGACACCCCATCAAAATATGCTTTTAAACTCCAAGATCCAATAGCAATTAAGGACGTGTACTCACACAGGTTACTTTTCGGTAGATTTGAGCAGCATTCTGGCATTCTGAGTAAGGGTATTCTGAGGTAGCCATTTCCAGCATGCACATTCCAAACGCGTAGACATCCACAGATTCATCATAGTGTTCCTCATACATTTCCGGGGCCATGAATTCTGGTGTACCTACACAGACACACAAAGATAATCTTGATTTTTTTACAGGAGTCTAAAAGGCTTTAACCACAAGCTTTTGCACCTCTAAGAAGTGTGCCCAGTACAGCTGTGTATAGGTGCATGCAAGATCATTTCAAAAGAGCTCAAGCATCCCCCAGGGAGGAAACCCAAGGTCAATGCCCGCACTTCCATGCCCACGGCTTGCTGGTAATAATCCACGGGGGGGAGCAGGGTAGGGTGGAGGAAGAAGAAAAAGAATGAAAAATTTCAAAAATAAACAAGAAAATGAGGTATGGCTCACTTCTTGCCCATACTGGAAGTGATGGAAAGGTTTCTGGCTGGCTGGAGAGAAGGATGTGTACAGGTCTGGGGAGATGAAAAGGGGAGAAGAAACGAGAACCTTCACTCCTGTTTTCATCAGTGCAAATTTGCCATTTTTTTGTTTCCTCCAGAGATGCAGAGTAACCACCAGCAGGCAGACAGAACTTTGAAAGCCAGTAGTATCACAAATCACCTACAGAGTCATGCACAAAACATCAAACCTAATTCTGTCACTGGTTTAGTGGGACAAATCAATGAGGCTACTCACAGAATAAGGTCCTACTCAATAGGGATTAGGGTGTCAGGAATCTGATGCAACTATGTAAATATGAAGTGAGGCACTGGGAGCTGCAGTTTGGGGACAAGCAGCAACTTCAACACCTGCAACATTTGCTCAGCAAACTACTCTGAAAACGGGGGGCTTATAAAGCAAAACAGAAAACTATTAACACTTGGGTAATTCATTCCAGGAACTCTATCTCATATTGTAACTCATGCTTAGGAGTAATGACTCATTTATTTCCTTTTTACATGTAGAAAAGATGAAGGAAGAGAGACCAATGCAGTGCTGTGTCGAGGAAAAGGAGCAGCTCTTGGGATGCCAAAAAGAAAGTGGCAGGTCTTGGACCATGAGAAAGACCCAGATAAACTCTGCCTGTCCAGCCTCAGCACCCAAACTGCCCCCAGCCCTGGCAGATCCCATCAGTGCTTTGTTACATTATCTCTGATCAGCAGCAAAAGCACAGCTGTAATTAAAGTAATACATAATCAGAAAAAATCTGGCATATAGAATCTCAGAATGGTTTAGATTGGAAGGTACCTTAAAGCTCATCTCATCCACCTCCTGACATGGGCAGGGACACCTTCCACTACCTCAGGGTGCTCCAAGCCCCATCCAGCCTGGCCTTGGGCACTGCCAGGGATCCAGGGGCAGCCCCAGCTGCTCTGGGCACCCTGTGCCAGGGCCTGCCCACCCTCACAGTAGCATGCTTCTTCCTAATATCCAATCTAAATCTCCCCTCCTCCAGTTACAAGCCATCACCCAAGTCCCTAAAGAAACTGAGGAAGCCCCATCCCTGGAGGTGTCTCAAGCCAGGCTGGACAGAGCTTGCAGCAACCTGGGATAGTGGAAGGCATCCCAGCCATGGCAGACAAGATGTTTTCAAGGTCCCTTCCAATCCAGACCATTCTGGGATTCTCTGACTTGTCCTAAACTCTTTTTAATGTCAACGTATAGGACAACCCTCAAAATTAGGGTCTGCTTTTGCACACATTTCTGAAGTAGACTCGGCCTAACTTGTAAACAAGCATTTCTGTAAAATTAATTTCGCAAAATTCAAGACTGATCTCTTCCCTTGTTTAAGTTCCTTCCACCTCAAAGACACTCATTCCTCCAGCCTCAGCAAATCAGCCAGACCTGTGTCATGGAGGCTCAGCACAGTCCCTCTCTCCCAGCTGTCACCAAGGCAGAGGCTGCTGCTCAGAAAGGGTTAACAGCTGCCACAGCGAATTATTTTTGAGCTGCTGCCTTGCTTTAGAAGGAACACGACTCAGCAGCAGGAGTGAATCTCATGAATTACAGAGCATTTAAAACAAATCTGAAAATTGATAGCAGTAGTCTAAGAAGCAAATGGAATACTGGGCACCATTTCAAAACAGGACAAAAATGACATTTTCCCCCACTCCTTGATGTGGAAAGGAATACCTACAAGCATCCCTCAGCGTAACAGCCCAGCTAAACGTGAAGCTGTTCAGCACCCACTGGGCTGCTCCTGGCAGGAGCAGGTTTGCCCTGGCTGGGCTCCCGCAGACACCGCCAGGTCAGCCCAGCCCCACAGAACCGGAGCGCGGCCCCGCTGGCTTCGTCCCTTCCGGCCAACCCACAACTGCAGCCACTGATGTGCCTTCACAGCTACCAGCTCTGCACAGGGGGCAGAAGCACTCATCACCAGTGTTTCCAAGCCTTCTTAATTCTCTCCTTGGAGCAGTACTACTCACAAAATTATAAGCTCAGTTTTATTGCCAAAATGAATGCAGTCACTTTGCCAGCATCCTGCAGCCCTTCCACTATCAAATTCCTTTTAGACACCAAGGGTATTTCAATGTTGTTCTGTTCACAACTGATTTTACAAAAACCTGTATTAGTATTACTAATATTCTTACCAGTATCGGTATTACTGATATTACTCCTTGTATTGCTACTGCTGATACTATTCCCAGTATTTGTACTTCTGGAATTATTCCAAATATTGGTATTACTTATATTATTCCCAGTATTGTTATTACTGATATTACTCCATTATGTCCCATGAACAGTTGTTTTCATGCAAAAAAAGTTATTTGAAGAAATACTGACCCTCAAAAGAGAAAAACATCAGCAAGTACTAGACATTAAAAACTAGAGAAACTTAACAAATATAAACAAACATGATTTCACTAAAATCAATGAGGTTAAGCAGACCCACAGCAGCCAAGCTCGTATCTGAAATTTCTGTTGTTTTGACTTCACTGATACTGGGCTCCCTATCCATTAAGGATGATACTTTTGTGCAAGTACATGCAATACATTAAACAAGAATTATCTAAAATTTTGAGATGTTAAAATAATTATTTAAGCAAGTACTGCCTGAAAGATCAGGTACTATTTTCATATCTAGTCAGAGACCAGTGGCTGCCACTATCAGTTTGCCAACTTTTACTGCCTAGAATCTAATTTCCATTTATAATTAAGCTGGAATTTGCCTGTACACATGGTGACTCCCCCTCCCCTTCCAGACACATTCCTCAGGAATTTGCAGCAGCTTCCCAGAACCATCTCTGCAGGTCTGAACAAAGGAGACTGGTTACAGAAGCTTGGGTGAAAAAGATAAACTGTTTGAGAATTCAGGAAAACATTCATTTGGACCCAAAACGCTTAACTGCAACTTTTGCAAGGGAACAATGTCCTTCAACAGTCACTTGGAAAATGTTCTCCCAGTTCAAGCAAACCCCAGTTCTAACACTTCTCACGTGGGCACCACCTCAGGGCATCACATATGGCATATCTTAGCATCACAGAATCATGGGAGAGTTTGGGTTGGAAGGGACCTTAAAGTCCATCCAGTGCCACCCCTGCCCTGGCAGGGACACCTTCCACTGTCCCAGGCTGCTCCAAGCCCTGTCCAACCTGGCCTTGGGCACTGCCAGGGATCCAGGGGCAGCCACAGCTGCTCTGGGCACCCTATGCCAGGGCCTGCCACCCTCCCAGGGAGGAATTTCTTCCTTATGTCTAATCTAAACCTGTCCTCCATCAGTTTAAGGCCATCTCCCCTATCCTAACACTGCTGGACACTGCAAAATGTTCCTCTCCTGCCTTCTGGTAGGCCCTTTTAGGTGCTGAAATTAATTAAAGCGAAAGTTTCTTTACTAAAAAAAAATCAGTAGGTACAAAATGTAACTTGCAGCCTTGGTTTCAGCAGACCCCACCAGGCCAGTGCTGCAGCCTGTCCTGCCAACACCCCAGGAACTGGGATATGATGTTCCAGCCCCCCACAATCTCCCTGGAGAGGAGACCAGCACCACAGTCTCAACCTTCAGCATCAGCAAGCGGCCCCATCCCAGCATCACTGGAGGCTGAATGTACCCCAGGGCTTTCCCAGGCTCCTGCAGCACTCCCTTGCTAGGGAGAGCACAGGGCATCCTTCCTCTTCCCTGCGCTTTGGATTCTCCCTCCCACCAGGTGCTGAGCCTGCTCTCAAAGGACACACACGAGCTGCCGAACCCTTGCTGCTCCTAGTGAAGGAGAGAGAGGGATTTGTGGACATCAAGTACTGTTCCATTAAAAGAGCCAAGAAAAACTGTTTTACCACTGTGATACAGGAGGAAGGAGAAGAGCAAGTTATGATACCATTACCTATTGATTCCCATTTTTATGGTATAAAGGCGACAGTCCCAAACCCACTTTAACCTCCACTACCAATCTGCAACCTAAAAAGCACTAATGCAGAATGGGAAAGGAAGATGTAAAACAGACAGCCACGATACTGACCGAGGGAAGCCAAGGAGAACAGGAGCATTACCTATTACACTTTTGGCAAATGAAGCTCTCTTGAGTGTTGCCAGACCCAAGTCTCCTATTTTCACAGATCCAGTTGGTCCAGTAATAAAAATATTGTCACATTTCAAGTCTCTGTGAATTATTGGTGGAGTTCTTGTGTGCAAGAAAAGAAGACCCTTCAGGATTTGCCGACACCAACTCCGCAGGACTTTAGGTTTCATGACTTTAAATCTCTTCAGATACCTAGAGCACAACATACACACAAGTGGGTATAAAGGAAGTGAAAACATTTTATTAGAGATTTGAGGGGCTTTAACAGCTGAAACTCCATTATGGATAAACGCCCCTTATTAGATGCCACAAGAGCAGCACAGAAATATCCAAAAATTGAAATAAATAGATCTTTTCAAAGCAGGAATTAGAGTATTCAGTTCTAGGGAGGATGATAATAACCATTTTTGGTGCAAATACAACCAAATATTTTGCAGTCTAATAGCTCAGCAATTCATTTCATGCAGAGAAAAGCTTTAGAATACATTCATATATTCTAATCAGAAGAATACTGAAGTTTAATATTAACCACAAGATTTGGACCTTTGTACCATGCACCTGCAATTCTTTCCATTTACCTGAAGCGCTGGTTGGGAGGGGACACGTGGGGAAGATGTAGGGCCTGCTAATGCACTGGCAGAGTAGCACACTGGCTGAGTGCTGCTCCCATTGGGGCTGAAAATCTGTTCCAGAATTCATGCCAACTGCTTTATACCAACCTTAACAAGACTGTCAGTACCAGAAGCTATTAATTAATTGTTTAGGAGATAACCTAGAGCACCTCCAGCTTCTAAGAGATTCTACCACTCCAGTGCTATTCCATTTGAATTCCCTAACAAAACATGCAAATACAAGCACAAAAGCAAGCACAAAACACACCCTGACAAATCCAAATGTCACAGGCGGAAGATGAAACACACCAGAGAACAGCTTCGAGTTGCATAACCAAAACAGGGAAGCAGGCAGAAAGAGATGGAGGCCAAAATTCTGCCTGTCAAATCACTGCGGTTCAAATGCAGGGACAAATGACAGACACCGGAGAACAGCTCCATTTTTTGCTTTTATCTGGAGCTGGCTTTTTTCTGCACGCGAAAGTAGGATTTTGCTATAAATTTCTGCTGCTATTCTTAGCCCCTCGCCAGGAGCGCAGTACTTACGTCTTCAGCGTTCCAGAGGTCATCAGCTCGGTAACCAGCACGATGCATCTCTTGCCTTTTGCACAGGATTCCCAGAAGTCATAAAACCTCACGATGTTTGGGTGCTGTAGACCTTTCAACATTTCTGCTTCCTCTTTAAATCTCTGCCTCTCTACTTTTGTGAGTTTTCTGTCCTGTAAGCCAAAATGAGACATTATCATCAGTGATGGACAGAAATACAGGCTCTGCATTGCCAGGGTGTTCCGAATTTTAGATTTGTTTTATGTCTGTGTCAAGAGCAATTATAAAATCTTTTATGTAAGAGAGTAGCAGTGTGTATGAACTAGGGCACTCGGCCTAAATCCAGTATCAAGAAGACAAAGAGATGCCTGTGCTACGCCATGCTCATAACAGCACTAATATTTCAGACACCATGAACACACCCGTGGCATGATGGATCAACCCTCAGCTATTTCTTCATATTTGGGTGTTGTGAGGCTCCTTATCCAAGGGATCAATACGCACAGAATGTCATTTCCAGGTACGAATGTTCTCACAGCCAGGACGGCTCCCAGCACCCACAGCTGCTCCAGCCACGCTCTGGCACAGACCACCAGCTGAGGTCCCTGCTCACCACACCGGGCTCTACAGCCCATCCTGTTTACCTCAGGCTAAATTAAAACCAAATCACCTTCCAAAAAAACCCAAACACATCCATTTTTCTATGCGTTTGCTGTTCTGCTTCATTTTACAGACTTTTCCCTTCTTTTTGGTAAAGGAAGTGTTTCCAGCTGTCCTTCAGCTTCTTCCATAGGCTGCATATGCATGGAAATTCTTTCGATAAAAAATGTGAAAACATCATGTTCTACTACTCTGGTTTTCCTAGAGAAATTTCAGGGCATTTCCCCCAAGCTGCAGGCTGTGACGTGACCCTGCCCAGCACACACACAGCCTCTCTGACCCCCCCCACAATGGCTCAGCAGAAGCTCCTGGGCTGCCTGGACCTCCCCAGCACATGGAGACCTCCAGCAGGCAGCTCGGACACTCATTCCAACCTCTTAGGATGATGAAACAGAGAGGCAGGGGAGTTCCACCCCAGACCCCACCATCATGCCTGCCTGGTCTGCCCCCTTGGCCAAAGCACTGCCCACCCTCGCCCTAGAAATAGAGCTTTTGGGATCTTTAAAAGGTGCTCTTACACAGAGAGCCAAAGGCTCACCAATCTCCAAGATTAATTAGTTCATGTTTTAACCTCAGACTTCTTCCTTTTCTCAAGTCACCTAGGCAAGTCTATGCGAGCTGTACTCCTAGCACACAGAGTGAATTAAACGGGAACACAGCTGACTTGTAGCCAAGATGCAAAAGTATCAGCCACCACCCTTTCCACAGCCTGCCCTCACCCACAACCCCAGACAGCTCAAGATGGGAACAAGAATTCCCATGGCTACAAACAAGTCAGCTTCACACAGAGACTTCATCAGAGGAAACACAGGGTTGGAAGCGTGCCGTGGCTCTTGGTGGATGACAAAACCCTGCCACAGTGCTGTGGGGAGCGTTTCCACTGGTATTGGGGCTGCTGAGGGCGTTCTCCGTTCCCTCTGCAGCATCAGACAGAGCAAACACTGCCCAGGCAGCAGCAGCAGCTGCCCCCGGGCTGGGCAGAGCAGGGTGCCCCGCAGGGACCCAGCCTGGGTCCCCAGGGCAGCCAGAGCACCCCGTGCCCCAAAGGGACAGCAGCACTCAGAACGCCCACAGCCGAGCCAGGCAGCACCTCTGCTGCTCTGCACCAGCTGCCGCTTCTCTAAAGTAAAAAGAGAGGAAAAAAAAAAAAAAGCAGGCTGTCTAACGAGTCAGGCAAGAAGAGCCACAGAATTGCTCTCAAATCCATCACCTCTTCCCTACTGCTGAGTTTCCTTCTAATTTAAAACCTGTAGAATAAATCAAACACACGGCTGTTAGGAAGGAGAAGGAGCAAGTCCCTGTGCAAGGCAGGAAGAGCAGAGTGGGAGCTGGCAGAGAAAAGGAAAGGTGGCCACACAGATCCAGCAGATTTGCAAAAACTTTCCAATTAAAAAAAAAATAATACCGTAGTCCTTGACTCTCATTTCCAGGTTTCTGAGCACTGTGAGAACTTTTCCACTGCTACTTTATTGGCAACTTTTAAAACTATCCTTCAGCAGACAACCATATTCTGTATATGCTACGTATTATGAGCAACGGTCATTTTGGCAAGTGCAACAGAGATTCTGGAAGACAAAGTGTGTTTTATTTGTAATTACAGTAGAAAAAATCTGGATTTTTTTTTTTTTAAATCAGATTGATATCTGAGCATTGTTTTCCAGCTCCTGCAGGCACAACCCACACTGGGTGCTCACGGTGCACCCCAGGCACAGCAGCCCAGTCACAGACACGTCACTGCACACACAGCCCAGAGCGCCCCTCATTTCACCTTTCCTATAGGTCATTAAATTAAATATCATTAAATGGGCTGGGGCTGTACCAGGGATTCTTCGCTATGACAGGCAGTCTGGCAGAGAGGCATTACAACAGCGCTGAGAAGAGGCTCTACATTGTGAGCTACCTTTACCTCATCCTTCTCCTGGTTTTCTTGTTTTAAATCAGATTATAACTGCCTGGTTAAGCACCTAACCACTCAAAGCCATTCAAATCTTTTTTCAAGGAATAAGTAATTCTGAAGGAGCCAAAGGAGGGTAGATTTAGATTGGGTATGAGCAAGAAATTCCTCCCTGCGAGGGCGGGCAGGCCCTGGCACAGGGTGCCCAGAGAAGCTGTGGCTGCTCCTGGTTCCCTGGCAGTGTCCAAGGCCAGGGTGGACAGGGCTTGGAGCACCCTGGGATAGTGGAAGGTGTCCCTGCCCATGGCAGGGGGTGGACCAGATGGGATTTAAGGTCCCTTCCAACTCAAACCATTCTGTGATTCCATGAATTTCGATTAGCACTTTATAGCCTCAATCTCTGTAAATTCCACACCCATTCAAACTGGATTAATATGGTATTTGCAGCAGGAAGATACAAAGAAGTGAATGTCCTATCTATAATCAAATTTCTGCTAATCCAACATAAGTATGTTCTCTGCTTCTCTCTACTCATCACAGGTGGGGTGAAAAAATGCCTCTCTCTGTCAATATAAAATTTATCCCTTCAATAAGTTCCTTAGTGGGGAACAACCGCAAAAACAGGAATTAGTAAGTAAATGTGTTAACAAAAGGAAAGGGAAAACTTACGAATTAAATTTCTGGAATGGCACCCAAATTAACAGCAGGAACATGTTCGGTTAGTCATCCCCAAGCATCATTTCCTCCAGGTTGTAACATATGGGCTCTGACTAAGGGTCTGAAAATTATACAAGCAGGAGACTGGCTTTCACCTGAGCCTTTAGGAGATTTCCAAGATTAACAAATGAGGTCAAGTTTCTTGCCTAATTCCTTGTGAGGGACAAACAGATTCAGGAATCAACTTCATTCCCTCACCATGAAGAAAGAGGTTCTTGCAAATAAGACTACACAAATTTTTCACATTCAATGCGTAGAACCATGTAGGAGCAGGGTCTGGAGCACAGTGGTTGCCAACTGAAAAGTTGTGCTGCTTTGCAGTTCCACAGAATTTTTTTAATTTTCTCTTTCTAAAGTCTTGAATTTTCACTATTGTTAAAAAGTTTTAAACTACTTTAAACATTTGGATATCTTATCTAATTCCTGGCTTAAGGACTTCTGTGTCCAGTTAGTCTATAAATACTGTTTTCTTGAGAGTTTTGTGGTTTTTTTTTAAATTCTTAAACTGACCTAGCTGCATTTACTGATGGTTATTTAATTTTGTCTCATTCTGAACAGATGAAGACCTGACTGCAAGGCAAGCAGGAGCATTAGGTCAGCAAACGAGGGCAGGGCTCACCTGCATCGTGCAGAAGCTGTAACACCCCTGACCCACATTAGCGATGAAGAAAGAATAACCAGAGGCACTTCTGACCCAGAGACAGAAATCAAATACATACATCAGCAGAATGAACATCTGTCCAGATCATTCCATTTTCACATCTGCATTCCAAGAACATACTTTTGCTCATGCACCACAACTCTTCTGATCAGAGATGGCCTGGAGTATGAAATCAGCCACGGGACCCACTGCCAGCTGTCTCCTGTGGAACTGTCTGTCGGTTTCCCATGGATTTATGGGCAGCAGCACAGCTCTGCTCTCATGTACCAGCCCTGTGTCTTTAGTATTATCCTACTTATGTGATAAATGTTTAATAGCACCCAGGACCTTTCATTCCCACACCCTGTGCACTCAGTTATAAGCACTTATCACTTAAAGCAATCCTAAAGGATAAAATCCTCTCTCTGTGAACAAACAGCAGATGCCATCAGACAACTTGCAAATCAAGAAAAAAAAAATTGTACAGCTTCATTCCCCTATCAGAATCCAGCCAACATTCTTCTTCACCAAGTCACCCTGGGCGAAGTTACAGCCTGCTATTTGTCAGCGGCGCTAGTGAAGCGCAGGGAGGTTTCCCAGGGGGAACTCATTTTCCAAAGGGATAAAAGCAGTCCTTGTCCCCATGGATACTCACAATTCAGTGAACAGGAGCTAAGGAACAGGCTGAGGAAGATTTACTTATTTGCCTGAGTCATTGCCAGAAATCTATGGAAAATTAGGAGTTGAATTCAGACCTTCATGGCTAAATTTGGCACGGTAGAAAAGGCTGAGAGTGCTTTTTTTGCTGGATGCAATCATAGCTTGCTGCTTTCTAAATTGATTAAGGCACATCTCAAAGCCTTACAGCAGAGGAATGCTGGGATTCACATCTTCTATTGAACCTCAGAACTTCAGCAGCTTATCCTGCAAGGGCAGGAGGAAGGGGAGTCAATACCCCGAAGCTCCAATCCCAACTCAAGAGTCACAAAAAACGCCCAAGAAACCCAACACCATGGACAGAGCATGCATTTCAGAGGTGAAAAGCTCTCAACACCACAGGCAGAGTGTGTTTACAGGTGAAAACCTCCCAACGTAACCACACCATGACATCCGATGCTTGAACAAAAAAAGTTCTTGTCACGAGCAATTGAATTATTTCGGGTAGCACCTCCTTAACTTCCTCAATTACCAGTGCTTCACAGGCTCCACGTAAGCTTGTGCTTGCAGATGAAATACCAAAACAGTTCTGACTTGCCTCACAAAACATCCTTTTCAAAGGAAACTCTGAAATCAATGTGTGAAAAAAGCTGGACAAACTCTGTGACACTACATCCCCTCTGAAAGGAAAAAGCCCTAACAACAAAAAAACCACTTCAGGCATGACATGAGTATTTTCTGGAATCCCTTCTGAGCCCAGTATTCACTGAAGTTTAAGCAACAATCGGTTGTGTTTTTAAAAAGTGTTCTGCTTCACCTGCTTCCTCTAACCCACAAACACAGTAACTGGGCAGGTAAATTACCCTCATTCCAGTGCTGGACTTGTCAGCACAGGAGGGATGCTCCAGCCATCCCTTGGAGGCTCAGTCCTGGGCTGGCCCACAGCAGGAGTGGAGAGGACATTTCAGTGCTGCTGCCTAAACAAATCCCCTTCAGAGAGGTGGAAATGGGGGGAGGAGGCAGAGAGCTTCCCCTGCCCTTGAAGGGCTGTGCTTCCCAGCGTGCTGTGATCATTAAAACCTGTCTCAGCACCAGTCCAGCAGCAGGGTGCTCGCATGCTGAGAGGAGCTATCCCCTTTGTGCTTCTTCCATCCTACTCCTTACTCTAGGGCAGTTTTCAAATTAACTTATTTTAGAGGTATGAAATCCTCTTATATTTTCTGGTCTAGTGGAAGGTCATAGAGGGGCTGGAAGATGATCTCTGAGGTGACTTCCAACTCAAACCAGTCAAGGATTCTATGATTCTCTTTGCTGTGTGCTTGCTACACAGACATTGTATTTTTCCAAAAGAAGAGAGATGCCACCCCTTGCCCACCAGAGACCCTGCCAGAGAAGCCCTACCACCCTCTGCAGCCTGCCAGGGGGCACCAAAACCGCTGTTATTTACCCAATGTTACCAAACAGCATGCAGACATTAATGCTCCCTCGGCCAACGAGCTTCGCCAACCAAAATTAACACAGCACAAAGAATTAGCAGAACAAGCTAAGTTCGATTTAGCTTTGCTCTGGCAAATTTAATCTTGGGGCAGCATTCCATCCTGCCTTTGTCACAAGAAAACAGCATTTTCATCCCATTATTGCTACCATTTCCCATCTTGTTATAACCTAGCAATTGCCCGCTTCAGCCTGTAAAACACTATTAAAGTGAAATATTCTTACGGGTGAATTAATCATAGTACACCAGGAACCCTAAGCAGGCAACAGGATGCTCAGCCGGTCTGAGATCGTGGTTTAGGAATGGTACTTCCCAATTCGGTTACCCCACCGAGACTCTCCAAGCCAAACGCTGCTTTCTCTCACTCCCCTGTTTCCCCTTACCCTCTGTGGCAGGATTGGGAGTAGAATATGTATTTTCTGCCTCCCAAATAAAGCCCTTGGACTGTGTTGCATTTGTCAATGAACCCCAGGTTAGGCAGCATTACCAATCCTAGAAGATACCCATGGAACAACCCTTCAGGCTTTGTGATGGCATCCCCTTAAGGGTGGGTCGTCGCAGCCTTCAATTACAGACTAACTGCATTTATTTCAGGAAACTACCTCAAGGAAGTTCAAATTAGTGAGAAAACCACCACAAACCCACAAAACACCCCAAGATTCCCCACCAAACCAGACAGATGGAGTAAACTGTAGGCGAGATTTTCCTCAAATCATCATTCCTACACAGCAGTGAATATACCTCTAATGTGATCACTCTTCCCACAAAATCACCTTGTGTCACATAAAAGCAGCACTAAAAAGCCATTTCTCACTTTCTTCTGTGCTGAGCCCAGGAGAGCACTGAGCATGAGGAGATGCCCTTGGTCACAGAACCACAGAATGCCTTGAGCTGCGAAGAACCCACAAGGATCATCCAGTCCAACCCCTGGCCCTGCACAGACACCCCAACAATCCCACCCTGGGCATCCCTGGCAGCGCTGTCCAAATGCTCCTGGAGCTCCGGCAGCCTCGGGGCCGGGACCATTCCCTGGGGAGCCTGGGCAGTGCCCGGCCCCCTCTGGGGAAGAGCCTTCCCTGATCTCCAGCCTGAGCCTGCCCTGGCCCAGCTCCATGCTGGTCACTCAGGTCCTGTCACTGGTCACCAGAGGGAAGAGATCAGTGCCTGCCCCCTCTCCTGGTCCCTCAGGAGGAAGCTGCAGACCACAATGAGGTCTTTCATCATCACCATCACCACCATCAGTCTCGCTGGCCAGAGCCACAGCAGCCGCCTCGAGCTCTCTGTGCAGGAGAATATCTTGTACCATCCACATCTTTTATCACCCCAGTGACTGTAGCCTTATTGAGCTGGACATATTTTATCTTGTTCCCAGTGAAGAGCTGTCCTGGTGCTTGGCAAGCACGGAAAACTTGCCCACACAGCCTTCAGTGCAAGTTCAGCATCTCAGAACTTTTCACGTCCTTGTTTCCACAAAACATGTAAGACTGACCAAGTTCATATCTGCCTTTATACAGACATGCTGAACTTAATTATACTGAGGGATAGGAATGTAAAATAGCTAGAAAACAGAAAAGTGATGCGTCTTTGCACAGATCTTAATTTAAACTCTAACAGTGGCTTAATGGATCCTGGAGAGAAACTTTCTCAGTTCTTCCCTCACACTGTGGCCTGCTGAGCCTCCTACACCAAGTCATTTAATGCTTCCGTGCCCACGTTTTGCATTTCTAACACACACAGAAAAAGGATAAGGAGTTCCTCGGTGCACCCTGGAGATCTGTGGAAGAGCAGCACCCTAACCAGCAGTATCAAGAGCTCTTCTCATCCCAACCTGCCTCTAGTTTTAGCTAGGGACCTTTGGGGGGAAATACAGGAAAATATTCCTTTACCATAATCTGCTCTTCCTGTTTTGAAAAAAACATCCTTGCAGAGGGCCATATAATTGCAAATACCCAACCTCCCAGGAAATGTCCAAGGCCAGGTTGGATAGGTCTTGGAGTGACCTGATCTAATGGAAAATGTCCCTGCCTATGGCAGGGGTGGAACTGGATGAGCTTTAAGGTCCCTTCTAACCCAAACCACCCTGTGATTCCGTGAATATTCCATGAGTTCTATAAACTCCTGCACCTGGAAAGTCATGAGCCTCAAAGGCCCTGAAGCTGCTCCAGGAATACTCTGCTCTTGTTCCAGCCCTGCTCCACAGCACACAGCACCCAAGAAAGGACCAACTGCTCGCTGCTGCTGCTGGAGGGGGTTGTCAAAAGAAAAGGTAAGTGGGAAGAATACAGTGTGGACACAAAGGAAAAAGCCAGTAGCCCACTCTTTCTGCTATAAGAACTCAAGAAACTGGACAAGCATTCCTTGCAGCAATGCTTGCAAAGCTGTGGGAAAGTGAGGAGAGGGACCTTTCACTGTCACAAAGCCACTCCTCAGATTGGGGTATCCCAGCTCCTAAATATTTAACAGAGCCATGTGTCTGGAGCTTGGAAATGTCTTCTTTGGGAACCTTTCTAAGTGCTGAAAGGAGCTGTCACTTCTGGCGCATTCCTAACACCACTTGACAACCTGTTAGAAAACACTCCAAGGCAAATGCTGCACTCCCGGACAGGATACATTCATCACAGTCTCCCATAATGGTTAGGAATTAAGCTGAAAGCATCCCATTTGTAACAAAATAGTTCCTTTTTCTTACTTTTCCCTCCTGCAAAGCTTGACATTCTATAGCCCTTCTCAAAAGAATAACAGGAGCTTGTCAACTAAAACACACTAATGGTTAAAAATTGAACTCCCCATCCCTTGGACAGCAAGGCATGAAAGAGTAACATCAACATGGGTATGTGAGAAACAGATCTGGGCCATTTTCCAAGGAGATTATATGTTAGGGTTGATAAATATAATAACATTGACATAATAAACTCAGATTTCTGCAATGCACTTCCTTCACATTAAGAATTATAATGAAATAGAAAATATCTGTTTACATAAATTAATTAAAAATTGGGTAAGCAATAAAAATACATGTCCTTGAGGATTTTCACGAGGTTTTGCAGGGCTCAGGTTTTATTCTAACAAAGCGACTTGCATTTTTACTAAGAATTGTGAAACAAAGTCATCATTCGTAAAAAACGCTACACTTTAGAAAGAACTAGGAGAGAGTTGCAGCATAAAGGTGACAGGTCACAAACAGAGACTGAGCTTCTTGTGTGAACTGCGTGTGAGCAGCCCAGCAATACTGGGGCTGGAGAGCCAGCCTGGCCCTGGACTGAACCCAACAGGGCTGGGGAGACAGCAGAGCCTGGGCTACACTCCTGCTGAGAAGAGCATCTCCCAGTGCAGACGGCGTTGTGCCCCTCAGCACAGACCCAGCTTCAAGCATGGGCTGTGAGAAGCAGTAAGAACCAGGCCATGCTGTCCGTGCCTGAGGGGCTCCGGCTGCACAGTTTACCGAGAGTGTCAGGGATCACCAGATTCACTGAAGAAACTCTTACGAACCAAGGCACACAGAGGAGGCTCAATCAGACAACCACAGAGGTACTTTGTGACTTGAAGTCTGTGAAGCTATTCTCTAACAGCCTCAGTTATGTTACAAGACACGTGACCTTGGCTACAGGCCCAAAATACTGATTCAAATGGCCGTTATCAAATGCAAACAAAGTTCACATCTTGGCTAGACAGGACCTATGAAAACAAAGTCAGCAGCCCCAAATCTCAACAAATGAGTGATGCTCAGTGATAGGAGTCCCTGCAGCCCATCCTGACGAGAATTTGAGAACTGGATAAGCAAAAAATACCCAACCAAAACAACTCCCGTCTCATACTCGCAGATTCCCAACTGGTGGGCACAGACACATTCCTTATGAGTTGGTGTGTTCAAACTCCTTGATCACAGCTGTTTAGTAATTTAAAATCTGTGGCCTACAGCAGTATGGATTTTATAATATGATGCAAGAATTATTATGTGGACTGTATCTAACAAACAACATCAGACAGAGACTCTACAGAAAGCAACAATAATCAGGAAACACTACATATAATTCTCCGAAAGATTTCAAGAACAGAATCACAGAATGGTTTGGGTTGGAAGGCACCTTAAAGATCATCTTGTTCCCCACACCACGGGCAGGGACACCTTCCACTATCCCAGGGTGCTTCAAGCCCCATCCAATCTGGTCTTGGACACTTCCAGGGATCCAGGGGCAGCCACAGCTGCTCTGGGAAACCTCTTCCAGGGCCTCTCCACCCTCACAGCCAAAAATCTTTTCCCCATATCCCATCTAACCCTGCCCTCCGGCAGTGGGAAGCCATTCCCTGCGTCCTGTCCCCAGTCCCTCTCCAGTTGCCCTGGAGCAGCTCCGTGGCCTCCTCTGGACTGGCTCCAGCAGCTCCAGGTCCTTCTGATGTAGAGGTCCCAGAGCTGGGCACAGTGCTCCAGGTCCCACCAGAGCAGACCAGAGGGGCAGAATCCCCTTCCTCAGCCTGCTGGTGATACAGCCCAGGATCCAGATGGCTTAAGAACACTCAAAAGACTTTCAAATGGGAAAACCAGGTTATAGAAAAGAACTGCCTGGTAGTTTGAGCTTCATACTCAGACTTCACAGAGCAGTGCAAGAAGATAGTGTTTACAGAGACTATTTACCAAATGCGGTTTGTTGTATGTTTAATAACATATTGTTTCCTACATTCATAAAACCCAATACTAGTTAGAAAACATACAGAAACCTCCCACTCTCTTCTCCCTTGCTCTGCTCAGCTGAGAGGAAAAAAAAATACAAAAGCTGACTTTACCAACTCCCGTAAGAGGGGGATCTATAAAGATGACGCTGCGCTTGGCTACCTTGACATGCACCTACACAAAGCAAACAAAATCTCCTTTCCATTTGGCTGCTGTTTGACTTCAGGCACACCAACAAGGTACTATGGAACTGAAGTATCCATTCTCAGAGAAACAGCCCAACAGAAGGATTTGCCCTCCTTTATCAATTTCAGTAAATAAAAGGACCAAAATCTCTTCAAATTAAACATCTGAAGAAAAAAACAGTAGCGCATACACGTATCATTAATTGGAGTGAACAGCACTTCATTTGATTGCTTGGATTTGGGGAGGGTTTTGGTTTTTTTTAAGAAAATTGCATTGCCAGCAAAATGTAGTATTGAAGAACCAGTGAGTTCAATGCATCTTAAAATGGTTCCATATTCTATCCATAAATAACATTACTGGTACACAATTTCACTAAGAAGTTTAAAAAAAACCCCTATTTTTTCTCTGATGATGGATCTCTTTGCTTGGTAAATACAGCATCATGAAAAACATGACTAGAATTTTGGAGAAATTACCTGGGAACTATGCCTGGTTTCTGTGCGACTTTAAATGGCTTCGTAATTATTTTTTTAACTTTACAAAATTCAGGTACTTCATCTCTCCTTAGAGACTTTTCTATTAATAAAGACCAATCAATATGCCCATTTAAGACTGCAAAGGTTGGTCTCTCTGAGGTCCCTGTGATTGCATAGAATAAAAGTTTTTTCCTATTGTGAAACAACAGCTTAATTACTAGCGAAGGAGAATCAGTAATTCAAGTAAGACTTTTTCAGTCACCAGCAGTAATGGATGCTCACTGTACAGAATTTAAGTCCTGGGACTGTGTTTCCCACAGTCCGCAGGATAAGTGACAGGTGAGTACATGAAAGGGCTTCATCAGTCAACAAGTTATTGTGCAGTCTTGGGGAAAATCCTACTTGTACAGAAAAACGAAAGCACAGCTGTCCGCAGCGTGGGCTGAAATAAGAGCACGCAGCGTATCGACCACGTCCCACCAGTAACTGCCTTACCCGGGAAAAAGAAAGGCTGTACAGAGAACCCTGCAGGAGAACGCTGGAGACCGTTACTGAAACGACAAGCGAAATGGAAACCCTCGAGTGATTCCATTTCCCTCACTGTCAATAGTCCCTGGGTCTGTCCAGCACCTCCACAAGCCGGAGCCAGCTCTGCCTCCCCCAGCCAGCGCCGGCCGCCCCTCGCGCCGCGGCCCCGCTCAGGTGGGAGGGCAGGTGCTCAGCAGCCACACGCGCACAGCACGAGGCCGGGGCTGAGGACTGTCAGACCTCATCTCCTTTTATAATGAGGCGACCCTCCTAGCTGCTCAGGGGAAGCCAGCAGACATTCTGGATTTCAGGAATGCTTTCGATACTGTCTCTCACGGGATCCTTCTCATCCAGATAAACGCTCAGTGGCGAGGTGTGTATTTTGCATTCCATGCCTTTGCTCAGAATCTCTGCAGGAACACTGTCTAGCATCACTGCATGAGCACTCACAGCCTTCAACTTCAATATTTTCAGCCCTTTAAATTAGGTATTAAAAATCCCACTTTACCTTTGTATTAATTTTATCATTTATTTCTTTACACATTTCCTACAGGAATTTCAGCAAGACCTGTATTAATACAAGGTACAGCAGACAGAGAGGATGAATTTAATTTTAGAGTCTAATTCAACTCATCATTACAGTAATCAGAAGTGTCTCGTCATCAATTCTTGCCCAATGCCTTCCAAACTCTCCCAACGTATCCTTTTTGTATATTGCAGAAGAAATGCAGGTGAGACACTGCAATAAATAGCACAAATAAGGCATGAAAATGCCTTAAAACCTCACAAAAGAGACCAGGGCTGTTTAAAACTCACTGGCATATTAAAATCCAAGGCCACATGCTGACTTGCCATGGACTGTACCCAAGCATGAAGCACACACAAGAGTTTCAGTCCATCTTAAAGTCCAGCTGAAGTCAGGAATAGCAGTTTGTGCTTTTCTTCATGGCTCATGCTGATGTGTAGTTGAGGGGGAGGTACTGAAGAAGTTCAAAAAGCACAGTTTAAAGGAGGGGGTTTTGTTTGTTTTTTAAAAAATTTTTAAAAATTCACTGTGCAATTTGGCAGCCGTTCATCCTTGTGTGCACACACTATCAATGGGCTTCACTCCCGGGAAGCTGCCAGGGACTTCTGGGCCTTCATACTCCTTTCCAAACAAAAGCTTTATTACAGGTACTGTGCGCTGCCTCAGTGTTCCCTTCACATCCACACCAGGGTCACAAAAGGTTTCACAGATGCTAATTTTGCTGGGTCACAGCTTTGCAAGAGAGACACAGCGAGCAATGACCACCAGCCTGAACTCACCTGGGCTGTCCCTGTCCACACAGCTTCCACACAGGTGCATCCCCCCAGAGGCAGAGATGTCAGCCTGAGCCCTGACATCAGCCTGATGACGCCCGCGAGCATCATCACCCAGAACAGGCTGGACTTCGTGTGCACGTACAGCAAACTAACACACCCACGCTGGAGAGCTGGGCTGAGCACAGCCTGCCCACTTGCCTCAGATCCCTGCCCATCACGCAGGGAGCCCTCCCATTCCCTGGACAAAATGTACAGACTGATCCAGAGGAGATGCCCATGGAAATTTGGGCATTTGACAGCTCTACTAGCCCTGCAGGAAGCATACAGGAGCCCTGTTTTCTTCCTCCTGGTGGTAACTATACCTCCAAGCTCTTCATTCCACAAATCACTACCCTGTCAGTAAGCCAGGCAGCCCCAGATTGGACATACAACACTTCTCTGACTAAACACCATCTGCTTCGTGTGCCAAAGAACGATTCCACTCACAGTCAGCCAGCACTACTCTCCTGAAGAGCACCCGTGGAAGTGATTCATGCCATTATTAAATAATACTGTTCATGTTCTGCTAACGGAAGCACAAGGACCCATTTTTGGTTAAGAAAACACTATCAAGGTCCACTGATTTAATTTTATCCTGAAATGGAAGCATATGGAAAATGGTGCCCTAGGGAACGATGGTATTCTCCTCAACAGATGTTCTTGCCAAAGGAAACATTTGGAAGGAAAGCAGGTGTGATTGATGAGATGGTTCACAACTGTAAACCTTGGCCACAACAGCAACACCATTTCCATTTCATTTTGGGCTATATCAAGAAGAAAGAAAAGCAATTATATAACTGTAACAAAGTCAGGAAGGGATGGGAGCAAACACACACTCATTCTGTGTCCTTATAGAAACCATACTGTGTGTTAAAATAATGTCTAGTAAAACCAGTAATAATTTAATAATCTTTCCAATAGAGTGCTAATATTTCACAAAAAAACTCCTTCAACATAATGATACTACAGTAAGCAATTTAGAGCTGATTTACCACTACAACAAATCAGATTAGTTCCTCTTTTGTTATTACTACTGTCTCTCTTCACCAACCTTAAGTTAATAACCAACGATTTCTTCCAGTCTATTTATTTGGTTGCTTCACTAAATACGCACTGAGCCAGGAACAGACCTACTCTCAAGAGATGAGGTTTTGTGGAAAAACAAGCACTAACCTCAGTGTTTTAGCCTCAGCCAAAAATGACACACTAATGCTTCACTGCTTTTGAGATTTAAGTGCTGCATTTTTCCTCTGCTATGACCAAACCCCACCACGTATGTTGTGACAGCATCGGCGCTAGCTCAACACTTCCCGATTTGGCTGAGCAGAAGGTAGCAAGGCACTCGATACAGCATCCTTGGGAAGATTGTGTTCTTACGAACAGCAGCCTTGGCAAATGCTCCCAGACACAGCATTTCTAGAGTGTATCAAGATAAGGCTCCTTCATTCTGCAGGATTCTGTATGATGCCCAGTTACCCTCGCAAATTAAGTTGTAGAAACACTGGCTGAAAACCTGTTTTCAACCCTGTCATCAAAAAAAAGGAAGAAGAATCACCACTGGTAGGCTGTTTAAAACAAGGTCAGAAAGGCAGCAGGAAACATCAACAACTGCTGGGAACGCCCTAGCACCACTTCCACAACTATAACAATGAAGGTTGATAAAGTAAGGATGACAAAATTAGTTCACATATGACACCATCACTTTGGGCTGGGAGGTGAATCCCAGAGGAATGGCAAGACTCCAAGACCCAGGGCCAACAATGCTGCTCCCCCTTGCTCTGAGGCTTCAGTGTCTCAGCTGATGAGGCACTGTGATCATCTCTGCACACTGAGCAAGTCAGACACTCTACCTGTGCAGAGCAACATTTTGCTTAAAACCAGTCCAGACCTTCGCTGCTGGACAAACCACTATCAGGGCACATCAGTTTATTTCTGCTCTCAAGTTCAAGGCTCCACTGGCATCAGACGCTTGGGTGAGTTTTCTGATTCTGAGCCTCCAGCCATCACCAACAACTCCAACAAAAATCAAATCTATAAACAAAAGTGTAAACGCACAACCTGAGAGGCACCAAAGCTCATCAGCAGAAAAAGAGCCTTTTGTCCTGTTCCTTTTTAAAGGAAGCACTATTTCTGTTTTCCAGATAGTGCTTCCTAAAGAAAGCACTATCTGGAAAACAGAAATCTTTGTTTTTACAAGTGCATTCAAAACTCAAGGATTCATGCAGTTACAAACTTGGCATAACTTCAGGATACTACAGATCTTTTAAAAAAATTAGCAAAACCTCACAATTCAGAAGCAATATAAGTACTTAAAAGAAGATATTTACAAATTAAAGTGGGAGGGTTTTAATCTTTCTTATTCTGAAGTTTCCACCTTGCACTAGTACAAGGTGTTGGATGAAACCTAAAAATTTTGACAATATGCTCCTGACATTTGAAAAAAGAGACAAGCAGTAGCTCAAGGTCTTAGAAGAAAGAGTTTCTTCTTGTGGAAGCCTCCTATGTGAGAACAACCAAGGTCAAGTGCAGGACATGCCAGATAATCAATCTTGTACATAAACTTGGCAACCTTTATATTAAAACAATTAGAATTCTTGCCATGTCCCTGCTCAAGCAAAGCTGTGCTAAACCTTTACTCCTCCTCCTTGTTTAGTTTGCTCAAAGCCAGTTGAGATACAGTCCTTCCCAAGCCAACTTCATCCTCCAGCCTTCACAGCTCTCTTCCTCATAGTGACTTTTCCCTGTCTTTGCCTTTCTGCAGAGTTATTACAGACCTCTTGGCTTGCTAGGCTAACTGAGCTGAGGTCCAGCCTTGCTTTAGAAGCAAGGTTCTCCTTTCATTTACTCACTCTAGTGGCCCTGCATGACACGTTCTTCCTTTTTGAAGACAATTGGCAGGCAGTCCCTGCACCCAGACAAGTCCCTGCTGCTCTCGGGTGCTTGATTCCTCTGCAGCAGAACAGGGATGATTTTTGTTGACTGGCTGTGACTTGCAGTTATGCACCATAAGCCCTACGCGATCTCAAACCAGTTCAACCCACATGAAATAAATGCAAACAGAACTCGCCAACATCTCAGTTTAAAGATGAAATGACTATTCAGTTCAGGCTGGCTCCTTACCAAACTAAACCAAACTTATATTATCCACGTGCTGAAACAACAGTGCTCACAGGACTGGCTGTATCAATGTCAGTGCCAACCTTGTGACACTGAGTGTGTGACCAATGCCACGGGACAGAGTAAGAGAATTGCAGCAAGTGGATCTGGAAGTCACCAGGAAATACCACCAGTCTGCTCCCACGCTGCAAGATAGGAGCAATGATTTTTAAACTATTCCTGACAGACCTGCACACAGCTCCAGTGAACCTGCCTAAGGAATATTTGTCAATGCCTAAAACTGCTCTTAGTTTCATTTTGAGCCCATTAATTATTTGCCTGTACATGGTGGCCACAAAGAACCATTCAGTCAACACCTCATTTAAGAAAGTGTTTGGGTTGTTTTTCACATACTGTTCTTCAAATGGACAAACCATCTCTCGCCACCGGCCTGAGATTTCTCTGTGCTGTCATAACCACGTGCTGGGCTCTGAAGGACCAGTCCACATCCTTCTTGAAGTGAGATGCAGTGGTTTGCACCGATAGCACGTGGCCAGTTATCCAAGGGAAGTGCCCAACATTCTGTACAATAAGGTTGGGGAACATCATTTGAGAGCGGAGTTCATGGTTCACAACTCCCCTACTGATACGTATCCCTGCTTTTGGGAAGAGCGGAAGCCCAGCTGGTGTTCAACAGATTCTTAATTAAAATTAATCTGAAAAGCAGACATTGCATTGCAACACACAGCACCAGCTCAGGTTAACGTGAGTGCTCAGACTTTGAGCCATAGGTTTAGTTTACCTGTGGGACCAGGTACACAATGCAGCTCTAACTCATTTTCTGGAAAATCTTTCAGGTCTCAGTGCACTCGCTCTGCCTTAGAACCACAGGACAAGGCACTCCAGTTAGAAGGAAAATCCAGGAAAGGCTACAGGCACTGCAGCATTTGGGATATTAATCTTTCAACAGAAACAGCTTTTCAGAAAGGCCTGGAGAGCCTCATACATTCCAATTAGGTACATCCCTCCTAAAGCAACACCTCAGAGGAGGTTCTGCATCCTCCTTTCCCAGTGCCTGTGCTCACACTCAAGCCACCTGGGCCAGCCCACTCATGTGCAGCTCCCCCAGCCCCACTGCTCTGTGCCTGTGGTGCCTGTTGTCCCTGCCCACCGCGGTAGGGCCAGGCAGACACAAAAGGTGCTGCTCAGAGCAGCAGCTGAAGGGCAGCACTGATCCTGCATCCCATCTGAAAGGCAGAGAAAGGGCAAGGATTTTCTCCACGATTCACTGCAAATGTAATGGAAAAGGAGAAACAGTAATTCAGGCAAAATCTTACGCAGAAGGGAAGAAATCCTCCAAACCCCATCTCACACTGAAGACTCAAGGCAGCTCCACTTAGGTGAAGGAACCAGGAGAGGATTCAGGCATCCCAGGAGAGAGGGGGATAGGAAGGCAACCCTGCTCTGACTGCATATTGCTGGCAGCTCCCAAACCGCGAGCTCGTCCCGTTCCACAACCATCCACCCCGATGCATCCCAACTCCTCCTTCCTCTCCTCCCTCAGTCATCCTGAGTCACCCTTCTTGCAAGCATCCATTCATTTCCCTTATCTTCCCTGGGAAAACACCTGGAGTGCCACCTCAATTTTCCACTGCACTGATGTTACTTTATTCCTTACCTCCCAAAATAAAACCCAAACCACCAATCAGTGCAACATGATTTCCAGCAGTAGCCAAATTCAACCTGACACCAGCTGGGTGTGTGTCAGGTTCCAGGCTACTGCAGAGCCCTAAGGATAACCCGCCCATGGCAAACCAGCCGGGCAGAAAGCCCTGGCAGGCCTGACAAGGCAGAGGCAGTGCATGCCTCACTCATCTTAAGACCTTGATTAACTCTTTCCTGAACTGCATTTTCCCTCTGCTGTGTCCAAAGAGTCCTGACCATTACGCAACCATTTGGGATCAAGCAAACCAATAGGTGTCTGTGATAATCCCATTCCCTTTGCTCTGTGGGTTGGTGTGGAATGCTGAGCTCGCTGTTCTCAACCACTCAGTTTCACTGTCCTACAGTTCACTGCACAACAGCTCTTGTTGTTCTTCATGCCCACATTATGTAACTGTGCCTCCGCATGTGGACAGAGCCCTCCATGATCAGCTTTAACCGCATTTCCCCGTGTACATTCACAGCAGTTTTGAGAGGAAGGAACGTTAGGAACTCTCTCTTATGAATCGTCCTCTTCCTCAATAGCACAGACAACTGAGTAACAGCCTGTGCAGGAATAACTGTGCATGGGAAGAAAAGGCCCTAATGGCAGCCTGACCTGCAGCTGTGCTTTACAAGAGGCTCTGTTACAATTCCCTGTTTCCAAATAGCTCGAGTTATTCATGCAACAAGTTATGTGGGTAACAAGCCAGGCAACAAGTGAGACAGGACAAGGGGCCTAGGTTGCACTAAGGGAGGTTTAGGTTGGATATTAGGAAAAAATTCTTCACTTCTTCAGCCCTGGCACAGGCTGCCCAGAGCAGTGGTGGAGCCACTATCCCTAGAAGTGCCCAAAATATGCATGGATTTGGCACTTGGGAACACAGTCTAGTGGTGAACATGGTGGTGGTGCTGGGGATGGTTGGACTTGATGATATTAAGAGATCTTTTCCAACCTTACTGGGTCTGTGATTGTTTGCCCGTGCCAGCTGAACAGAGCAGGAGAGCAGCGCCCACAGGGCCACCTGGAGCCTCGCGGCCATCGCCACCACCCACTGATCTCACCCCGGTTTAATCTCCCATCCCCGAAATACCTGCACGCGTGTTGCTAAACCAACCGATTTCACAGCGGGTGACCCACCTAATCCCTGCCTCCCTGCCCGTGCTTTGCCAGACCCCCTCCCCGAGCCTGCTGCCCTGCAGAGAGCTTGCTCCCATGGAGGTGCCCCCACGCTGCTGGCGCAGCCCACCCTGCACAGCCGGCAGAACCCGGAGACGCAGAGGCCACACAGGGAGACAGCTGCAGCCACCTCTGTCCACGTCTCATTCCTGATGATCAAAAAAGATCTCTGAATACATTCCTCCGAAGACGGCTTCAATTCCTCTGCAACAGCTGAGAACTACTGTCCGTCACAGAAGAATCTGCTTGATTTTTTTTCATATTTTTAACTTCAGATGGAAGACTTTTCATTAACTGCAGAGAATTATATGGCACAGCCAAGTCTTACAATGCACCTTGCATTCATTATAATACAAGTTTGAGTTGAGATATAACAGTTTATTTAAATTGTTATGTAAAGTGAGGAAAAGATTCCCTCGCTCAATTTAATTTGCAGGCTCTTGAGAAAGAAATTCAGGAATACTTCAACCTAAAAAATTATCCAAAACAGATGGAGAGAATATAAACGATCTCTTAAAAAAAGAGGTGTGCACTTAAATCCAGAACAAAAAACACCTCTTAATTCAAGCAACTCAGCAGAGCTTAACTAACTTAGCTTAAAATAGGACTTCAAAGAAATTATAGGAATAGGTCTGTTCAGAATAAATAAATATTTTCTGTGCCATTGGTAATTGGAATCCCTTACAATAGGGATACCCATTGTGAAGAATAATTATCTGGAAATATATCTGGAAATAAACAGATGAAGCACAATGAGCTATCCCATAAAGCCCAGACAGCTTTTTGTTATTTACTAAAAACTTAGAGAAAAAAACCAACCCACATTTAAAGGAAGCCACCAAAGGCCCATACGAGTTAGTTTAGAGGACGTCCCATTAAACTGACAGGAGGATATAACTAATAATTTTCTTTTTGTGGTTTTTATATGTTGGCTGCTGTTCCAAGGATGGATTAAATACCACGGCTGCTTGGTTGGATATCAAATTAAACGCTCTGTGATGACCCTTCACTCCCAATGGAGCATTTTAGTTGGTTTTCTTTTTTTAAAAAAATCTATTAGCTACACATTAGATCCTCCAGAACATTACCCTGAGTAAAAATGGTTTCAAATGAAACAGGAAAAAAAATAGTATAGGAAACAAATACATCAGCAGAGGTTTGGGCTATGATTCAATTGACAAACCTCCCAGATGTGCACCCTGTGGATAACCAAGGGGAGTCCTTGGTCTTGCTATGATAGACCTGGAGCCCTACAAGAACCAAACACCAAGACCATGCATCACAGTGTTAAGACATTTCACATGAAAATAAGATTTTGAAACTTAAAACACACACAACCAATTTCTTCTAAAAATCTTGGGAGCTCAGCCTGGAATAGAAGTCAGTATTTTCAACTTTCAACTATGCAGGTGATAAAGGTAAAAGACCAGTCCTGATACGCAGCTTCTAAAAGGAACCAGGAAATACAGGGTAAAAATAAATGCCCTTGCCTACCAAACTTTAAAAGAAAAAAAATAAACAACGCTAGGATAGTTTCTTTTTTGTGTTTAATTCCCATCACCTTTCCTAGAGTGGGAGAAATTCAAGGGAGAGAGTCTGGGAGTTTTCTCCCTGAAAACTGAGACAAGGCTGGCTAAAGAGATTGTTCTTATCACATTCCTTTCTCCCAAGACACTTCCATAGGACAAAACCACCTTAATCCCCACTGTAATAATACACACATAAAAAATATGTTCTTAAAAGAGCATTCCAGGTGCTGGCCCCCAGCACACACTCCCAGCTGCTGCCTACCGAGACACAGCATGGGCCACATCAGTCCTTCCCACTCTCCCTCAACTGTAAATCCAGAAAATGTCTCCTTACCCTTCCCACTCTTTCAATTAACCTGATTATAGAAATAATCTGTGGCATTTCTCTGCTGCAGTGCAAAGAACTAGAGCAGAGCACAGCCTCTCCGGGGATTCAGGAGCAGCAGCACACTATGCCAAGCCTTTCATCTGGACAAAAGCTTGGTTTTCATCAAGCTCTAGGTGAGAAAGTTCTCAGAGACCACTCCATTTGTGTTAGCACTCTTGAAACAAACAGAATTTGATTTACTGCAAATAGCATTCTTTTTCCAGAACATGTATTTTTAGTCTGCAAGCCTAAAATTCAGGTAGAGTACTTTAAAATATTGTCTGTGACATCAGTAAACTGGGATCCCTTTATAGTAGGGATACCAATTTGGTATCCCTATTTTAGTCTACAAGATTAAAAATACACTAAGTACACCACCTCTTGTAGATTATTCAAGTCTACAAGATTAAAAATGTACAAGCTGGAGCTCTAAGAGGTTCCAAGCAGCTGTAGTTAAATTCTAGATCTCTCAGAAAAAGATGCTCAGAGGGAATCAGCAAAGGACTTCCTGCAGCAGGAGGCTGGATTAGTCTTGCCATCAGATTCAGCTGATTTTCATGAAAGTCAATGGTTTCAATATCACAAAAGTAATAATAATAAAACATCAAGATCTAGACATGGATTACCATCCCATACAAAAGCCCAGACATTTTCAAGGTGGGAAAAAAAACTCATGAGTCATTAAGTGATTCACTTAAAATATTTTAAAGCTTTGTTTTCAGGAGCTTTCAAAATTAGAACTGTCACGAAAAATTTATTGACTGCAATGAAACAAAAGTTCTAGCACAGCCTTTGTTGGAGCTGCAATTCCATTTTAACCCCCAAATGCTTAACTTTCTAGCACCTCAGAGCATGACAGTGAATGATCAGCACGGTCTCACACACAGCACTCAAGGGAGAGCTGACTTACCAGCTGCAGAGTAAAAACACTTCCCCATGTTTGTAAAAGCCTTAGGCAGAGCTACCTAACCAGTTCACAGTCCACCTAAACGACTCCAGGTACTTTTTAAAGAAAGCACTTGAGAACTTAGAAGCTAGAGAAGATGTAATACTTTTTTAAAATCATTCAACCTACCAGAAGCACATCACCTCTTCCACTGTGAATGCCACGCACTGCAATTAACTTTCAAACCCCACATACTTCAAAACAAAGAATAATACTCATTGCCATAATCTCATTTACTAGTTCTTAACTTTAGGAGGAAACTGACAAATTTAGATTCTTGTATTTATGTCACCTGTCCAAACACTTTATCTTTATTATGGTAAATATTGCACATGTGTGTGGTCTTTTACAGGAATGCTCACACTCATCTTATGGACAAGCCTTGAGCAAAGCCCAGGAAAACAAAGGGCAAACACTTGCCATGAACATGGAAGAAAACAGCAACTCAACAGTGAGACCAAAGCAACCTAAATCAAGTCAAATCACTCCACAGCCATTTCTTTAGGGATTCGCCCTCCACTGGCAGCGTTGTTCCCAGATTTATCCCACATCAGCTATTGCACAAGGTGTAACACCAAAAAATGAAGCCAGAGAGCAGCTACAGTGTTTCTGACATCGGTTCCATAAAGAAAGGCAGAATTACCAGAATATTCCTTAAAAAGCAAAGGAAGCATTTGAGCCTGTATTTTCACCTCCATAGCTAAGGTTAAGGAGAAGTCAAGCCCCTGAACCACCTCTAGCTATGTTATAAAAATACATATATTTGCCAATATGCTGGTTTTGCACTGAGCTTTCCCCTGTGGGGATTACAGCCCCAGTCCAGGCTTCCACTCTGCTGCAGACTCTGTACAGCTACAGTGCTGCTTTCTGTGTCTCCCATCGATTAATAAAATCCATGTGTTCACTTTGATCCTGCCAGGTTCTCAAGACCTGCCATCATCCCAGCACCATCAGTGCATGCAATTATTTTTAAAGCAGGTAAATTTGCATGGGAATTTTGGACAACCTAAGAATAAAAGCTTCTGCTCTGGGAATGTTACTACATTTCAAAATATGTCACATCCTTAAACAGCAGACTAGACAGAATGCTTACTGAAACAGGTATAAACCCTGCCTCAAGAGGGTTAAAACTTTGGTACACAAGTACCCTAGAAACAGTATGTTTCTTTTGTAACTGAACATCTTAAAAAACAGGTGAACAGGCTTTCATGACAAATTATTCATCTGCCTTACACCTTTTATGACTAATTAACATTCCAGCATGTGTAAAATCATCCAGTTAAACCAGTCCCTCCGTTTTGTCAGTCACACAATTAAACACACTGCTGCATCACAGATTATAGATTACTGAAGTATGAATCCTCCAAGAAAAATACACACAAAACTACTGGGAGTTTGGTATCTTGCATCAACTTAACGAACTTAGGAAGAACAAGAATTCTTTTACAGGACAAGTTGTTATCTGAGGCTGGGGAGGCCCTGGCACAGGGTGCCCAGCGCAGCTGTGGCTGCCCCTGGATCCCTGGCAGTGCCCAAGGCCAGGCTGGACACTGGGGCTGGGAGCAGCCTGGGACAGTGGGAGGTGTCCCTGCCATGGCAGGGGTGGCACTGGAGGGGCTTCAAGGTCGCTTCTAACACAAACCAGTGTGTGATTGCAAGAGTAAGAAAACTCATCCTTCCTTGTTATTTCTAGTGGTTGTCAAAAACACATTTGAAGGTTGATTTTCAGCCCTTGTTTCTTGAGGAAAATATGTTCCACAACACATTTAGTGAGTAAATCAGAGTAGCGACACACAGAAACAAAGCACTTCTCAATTTTCAGTAAACTTGATAGAAAAGGGAAGGAGAAATTCTCCAGCTGGCCCCACTGAATACAAAACTGCAGCAAAAGCCCAACCCTGGAAGCTGCAAAACCCACAGAAGAGCACTTTCAGAAACAAGCCAGCTGCTGAAGCAGCCACACGGGGAGCTCCCACCGCCAGAGGATTTCACTGGTTACCTGCTGACAGAAAGCCACTTGGAAACATCCACGGCACAAAGGTCACAGCTCAAACAGTACGTTGTTCTCTCTTTTTGCACACAAAAATTAGCTTTATGGAAATGTTTTAATGACTTTTTTCTTTCTCTAAAAGAAATCATAAATTACAATTTCAACTCTAAAAATCAGATATTGCAAACAGGACAAAGCATACAAAAATGCACAATATATAAGCTTTATGGAAGTTTGTTTTTTAAAAAAAGCACTTCCTACACGTGGACTGTAGTTGCAGGAGCAGAACTGCAGTACCAAAGCATCAACAAGGCAGGCAGAAAGACCACAACTATCAATCATTGCTAAGAATCAGAAACAATTATTGCACAAGAGGTTATAAATTGCCTTTGCATCTTGTCTCACTAGGTGCCACCCCACCTTCCTTTGTTCCTCTGCAAATTCTGATTTCCATCCCGGGTTCATCAGGATGTTCAGACACCAGATGCTGTCCCAGCTGTCACTGACTGATGGTCCCAAGGCTGCACAAAGCAGTGCCCAAGGAAACACCCTGCACAACTGGGAGGCTGTCAGGTGAAACGGCATCTCATCAGATCAATCACAGGAGATCATTTCATGCAATTGCGAAGATGACCCTCTAAAGAAAAATAAGGGATGTGAAAAAAGGGTAAGTGTATATACCCTGTGGCAGTGCAGAAGGTGTTAAGAGCAGAACCATGTCCTTGTAACTTTGAGAGGGGTGGCAGAAGACAGGAAAGAGAAGGAATGAGAAGGAAAAAAGACTTTTAAACTGCTTTTTAAAAGCCTACTGGTAAGTTTTTGTGAAGCAGCACCCATTTTACAGACAAAGCCTTCCTAAAAAGGCAGTGAGGGTGATGAGGCACTGACACTGGTTGCTCAGAGAAGCTGTGGATGCCCCAGCCTCGGACATGTTCAAGGCCAGGTAGGATGCAGCCTGGGGCAACCTGGTATAGTGGAAGTTGTCCGAGGCCGTGGCAGGTAACTGAAATGAGATGGTCTTTAGGTTCCTTCACAACCTAAACCCTTCTGTGATTCTGGAAATGTCCAAGGCAGGCAGGAAGGGGCTGATCAAGCACCCTGTAACGCTTCCCTAACCTGTAACAAAGCCAGACCAGCATCAGTCACACGCAGAGAATGTGGGGTTCAGCAGCAACACTGGATTTAATTTTCAGGGCCCAAGTTAGTAAAGTGTCTAGTCTTTGTGGTGTCCTGCTTGGCCAAAGCCAACTGCCCCAGCACAGACCTTCTGTTTCAGTTGCTCTCCATCAACAGCTCCATGCTGAGATTCCCTCTCAACACGGCTACAACCCCCAGCACTGTTTGTTATAAATGGGCTTGTTATTCAGCAACACCACAAATAAAAGGAAGAAAAAAATCTAGAGAGTATTTGTGTGGCTAAAATCAAACTCAGTCCCCTCTTTGTGGCAGTTGCTTTTGAATACCCAGGCTTCATCACACCAAGTCTCTCATTTCACACAGAAAAGCCTCAAAACAAAGCTATGCAGCAAAACTTCCTTTGAGGCACACAGGTGCATAAGCCTGAGCTTGCTATCTCTTTCCCTCAAACAAAAAAAACCGGTTTATGTATACTAAAAAAAGTGTATCCACACATCAGTAAATGAAGCTGTATTTAATGCTTCAGTGTTACTTACAAGGTAGAATTGCTGTTTCTAATAGTTTTGTAGCATTAATGGTTAAAAACTTGTCATGTTGGATTCATGTAAGTGAACAGATACACACATTTTAATCACACTTTTTAAGCATTAACTGTTTCTCGTGGTAAGAGATGTCAGACTCTCATCAAAGCCTTCCATGTTAGCAGCCCCTGTGGGGATGTAGTATGGCAGGAGAATGGGCTCTGGCACAGCGGTCACGAGTGGGGACAGAAATTCAAGCAGTCAAGTCCTAAAAATAAAAACTAGCAATTATTCCAGTGAGTGAAAAAGACACTTCACGTCCCTCTCCCAATTACAGTTACTTGCTACAAGTTTCTTCTTTCTATACTTTGAAAAGAAGGCTCAATCCTCCTGCACAGGGAGGGATTCACGGAGTGCCAGTAGCCCAGAGGAAGCACAGCGTGCCTCCCTGTCCACTTGGCTTCATTTAACATGAGACTGTAAAAAGGCATAAAACTGACCTGGGTCCAAATGCACTCTCCTGAAGGCACCTGGGGCTCTGACAGCCAGTCCTCAGGTGCCAGCACACTGAAAGCTCTGTGCCTTTCCTCAAGGTGAGGTGCCTGTAAGAGCTCCAGCCTCTGGCACACGCCCCAAATGGCCTCAGCCGTGTGCCCCCTCCGTGTGTGAACACAGCTGGGACCCAGAAACCAACTCTTCAGCCATTCCTCAAATTGCACAAACAACATTAAGCACATGCAAACCCATCCACGTCGGTCACAGCTGTGCTGTTTGCCAAAAGACATCAGATGGGGCTTGGAGCTACCTGAGCTACTGGAAGGTGTCACACCCATGGCAGGAGGCTGGAACAAGGTGAGCTTTAAGGTCCCTTCCAACTCAAACCATGCTGGGATCTATATCCTCATCCAGCACTAGCAATCAGAGGCAATATAAGTGTTATCATAATTGAGATAAAAGCAAGTCCAATTCATTAGTGTAACACTTGCTTTATTGTCTACAACAACTCTCCAAACATACACTGATATGAAAGAGAAACAAAACAAGTTCAGATGCACACAACCAGGTCTGTTTCCTTAATTAATCAGCAAAGCCTGGAACAAAACCTATTTTGATAATATCTGGCTCTTGTAAAACTAATTCCAGTGTTTCAGCAGAGTGCTGCACAGGCCTGCAGCAATGAGCTACATCCACTGGAAATGTTGTGATTCCCCCCCCCACTTTCCCCAGGGTTCTATTTGAACAGCAGGATTGATTCTGCTCAGCCAAGCACCACAGCTGCACCAGCTCCAGCCAGCACAATGGGGCACCTGAAATGCTCCTCTAACTGAAACAATCCACCATCAGGAAAGGCAACGTTAAAAAGCTGCTTATTGTATAAAAATCTGGAATAAACACAATTTTAATCCTTTGAGCACGCTCTACTGAGAGAAAGGAACATCCATTTTGAAAGCAGACAGAGGCAATGTCTGGTTTATGCTGCTTCTGTAAAATCAATACTCAGTTCTCAATACATAAGGTAACCAACTGTCATCTGTTCTTTTTAATAAAGCCTTATTTTTCAGAATAGAGACAAAATTTTATTATTCAGCTAAAGAAAAAACCCTTCCTCCATCTGTTTAGTCTGACTGGGGTTTAGGCAGTTTTAAGCGTTTGAGATACACTGACACTGCATTTGGACAAGCCCTGTTAATTCAGGAATACAGAACATCACATTACCATGCTCAGTTCAGAACCACAGTTTATCAAGGCTCATGCTTTGCTAAAAAGTTAATGGAAAATACCTGACAGTTCCCCAAAACCACATAAATACATAAATCCTCAAACAAACAATAAGGCAGCCATCATCCATACAGATTTACATTCAAATTCTCTGAATTATGATGAAACAAAAGGCCTTTAAAATAGAGAGATGGACTATATCAGGACTTTCAGAATCTGAAAAAGATTAATTAATAGCTTTAGTAACCAGCTACTACGCAGCCTCCTCCCACACAGAAGCATTACAAAATAGGATTAGTGTGTAACAAAAAAATGCTCATTTCCTTTTAGGTTTTCATTTGTTTAGAAAAAATATGAAGCAAAGCTGTTAAGTTTACTTATCTAACCAAAAATTACATTAACACTCAAATTAAGTTTAGTAAGGTGGTGCTGAGATTCATCAGAGGCTCTAACAGCATTCTCAGAGAGTTTAATTTTCTTTTAAAAAGGTCAAGAATGAAGATCAGATTGAATTAATTTAAAATGTCCAAGTTAGAACCCCCCCCAGTGTTACTTGACCCTGCCTTCTCCTCTCTGTTTCCCTCAGAGTTCATGAATAAGTGGTCTGCAGCCCTCCACAGCAAACGACTGAAGAACAGATGGTATTAGGGCTTCAGTCACTCCTTCCTGGACAGTTTAAACAAGATGGACATTCCAAGATGGACATTTTCTACCTTCGACCTTTCATTTTGCCCATCACTTCCACTGTATATTTAACCACTGTATTAATACTATACAGCAAAATTTTTTTCCAGTGGGTGTAATTTATTTTTTTAAAAGCATTTTGGGGATGATGATGAACAGAAAGCACAGGTAAGACCATTCAAGACCAAGATGGATCATCTCCCAAAAAATCCGATTCAAGACAAGTACAGGTATGAGTTTACTTATATTTCTTTAAAGGATTGAGAAGAAGAGCCATCACCACCCTCCACTATCTGCACACCACATAAGAGTCACTCCAGAGAGTCTTCAGTGCACATTTATTACCAGCTGATTTAAAACTCAGTCTAGGTTCACCAATTCCTACAGACAGCTAGCTGGGAAATAAGATGCTTCCTAAGGCTTAGAGGTGTTCAGTGACATGTGACAACTTGTACCCACAACACAAGTGATGGCAGGGGACCTGGGAAAACAAAAGCAGGACTCCTGATCCACTCCTTGTCCCAAACTCCCAGTGTCTCCTACAGGGCATGGGCATTTGCATGTCAAAAGAACCTCTCAGAAGCTATGCAGCTAATTCACTGCTTGGGATAAGCATAATGCCACAAGGAGATATGGACCTGATTCCTTTGGAGGACAATGAGATTTTAATCAGGGATAGGGGAAGTTGCTTACAGTTTGAAATTTAGTCCGTTCCAGAGCAAGGGACCAGCCTAACACACAAACGGGGCTCTATTTCACGGTTTATGTAGAAACTGGGTTCAGACAGATGTGCAGTACTCCCGTCCCGGCACAGACTCCAGGCAGAGCTGCGAGAAGGCGCCTGCGGCCCCTGCTGCAGGACGGCTGACCTCTGCTTCCGAGGGGGCAGGAGGGCAGCAGGAAACAGGCAGCTGGTTCCCTCCTTCAGAGCTACACAGGAGGAGCAAGGTACTGCTCTGAAGGTTGTTTCCACCTGACTTCTCAGCCCCACAAGGAAAATCCTAGGCTGCCCTTCTTGCCCAGCCTGGTTTCAGGCACACCAAAATCAACACTGGGGCAGCACCCATGCTGTCCACCAGCGTCACTTCAGCGAAAAGATACGTTTCCAAGCATAACTTCAACATCGCATATAGAAACTTAAACATGAAGAAAACCAGTTCTGCTTCCACATGACCCTCTTGGGTATGCTCCAGCCGTTGTGTGCAAGCCCCTCCTGTTGCAGCGCAATGAAGACATCTCTTCCAGCAGGAGTGCCAAGTGTCACACACCTCGCGTGACACACCTTTGGCTGCCCTCTCCTTACACGCCTACGGCCTGTCCAGGGATCAGGCATCAGCACTTAGCCTCTATTTATGTCTTCTGGCCAGCAGAGCTAGCCCAGAGCTTTGAAAAGCACACACAGCTAAGTGTCCCGCTGCTGGCCATCAGCAGCCACATCATGGCAAATCTAAAAAGCAAACTGCTCAGCACTCAAACCCACACCAACCACTGCCGTGGGCTCCTGAGGCAGGAGGCATTTATCCCGACCTCCCTCCTCAACAATGCCTTCACACCCAACCCTTATTCTACCTTCCACCTACCCACCCAGGAAACTCTTTCAAACCTCTGCAGCATCTCTAATCTTTCAAACTATCAAAATGCGTTAACACCAGCAGCCAACATCTTTTAGCACATCGTTACCACTGCCTCTGAACTTTTAAACCTCTGTTACACCCCAACCACAAAACAATACCACCAGTGTAAAGGTCACTCATGTCAGGCTGCGTATCAATTGCAAGGATCACCACGGTGACAGCTTGCAACATTAACTTTTTCCATCCCCCCTCAGCTGTGGATATGAGATGACCAAAGGGACCAGAAATATCCTTCACACTGAGCTCTGATTTGAAGTTATTTCTTCCTACAGCAGCTGGACCCACATATTTAGCATGAAGAGTTTCACCAGAATTAACAGAGCACACAACCAACCTTTAGGCACAATGTGCTCAAAAGCAAAAGAAAGGAGTCTTGTGTGATTCAGAAGCAGAATGTGAAGCCTGATCCAGCTCTATTTCATTTACTGAATTTGAGAAGCAGTCTATTAATAGTTCACTACCATATCCCTGCCCTGCTTCTCCACGCCAGGGCAACAGCTCTGCTAAGACATCAACGATACAGACACACACTTTCATACTGACACCATAAAGCACAGCTAAACCAATTGTTTCAATTTAAACAGAAGTCAGGTTCACAAGAATTAACAGGAAACAGACAAAACTGGTCTTGGAGTTCACTCACTGCGAGCAGACGATACCAGATTCAAGCTTTCAGCTGCAGTCTCTCTCTCCTTTCTTCTCACAGATTTTCTAAATTATTCCATTCATTTACACTACAAAGTTCACCTGGCCAATAAATTACCAGCACAGATAGTAACCTGCTACTATTTTGACATCAGATGAATGCTGCCAGCCAGCAAGGACACTAACAAAAGCTAAATTACCACACCAGTGGAAATCCTGGATTTACTACCCGTTTCGGGAAGAAACCCCCTGGAATTTTGATACAGGGGCATAAGCCAGCCTCCCTCATCCACATCATTAATTTTGCCAGCAGTGACTTGCCAGCTAAAGCAAAGTCAACTTGCTTTAACACTATTTTATTGGCTCCCACTTTTAACCATGCAAACATATCTGCTTACATCAAAACATCTGAGCTAGAGTCCTTGATATCTCTTTAACTATTGCACATCTTCTAAATGAACGTAAGAATGAAAACACTGCTTAAAATATTAAGAAAATAGTTACATAGGCATCATAGCCTGCTCTCATAGCACACTTAGAAATAAAGAGCTTTTCCTCCCTTCCCCACTCAAACTTCAAAACTTGCTTCAAGGAAAGGTTATTGGCCTTAGAAACAAACAGAGGCAAGTTCACAGAGGTCTAGCATTAATGATTTTAAACATCCCTTTTATTCATCTTGCATTAAAACCAACTCTAACCTCATCTTGTACTTTTAGACCATTCATGCCATATCAAAATTAGGCAGCCAATCTGGGTGAGTTTCTCATGTAGAGGGATATAAACTGAGATCAAGAAAATTCATTTGATTCATATGTAGTATTAATATGGGAAAAGATAATTTAAGACATGTCCAGAAACACATCCACCTTTGAACGTCACTGAAAATTAACATCCACGCCCTCCAAAAACCTGAAGTGCCTGAATAACTGAGTGACTTTCAATATACAGTGTAATTCCACATTTTTTCCTTTGGTTCAAGCAGTTTGAAGAGACTGGCAGTGACATAAAAGCAGGCGAGTGCTATGAAACTATGAATTAAAACAGTTATCTTTTAAAGATAACGAAGTTTTTCCCTACATAACTACAGCAGAACTACCAGAAGCCCACAGCAGCTCTGTGGGTGTGGGGAGCAGAGCACACACTGCCACTAGAGCAGCGTGGCTGTTCCTGGCTCTTTCCCCACTGCAGACCCACGGCTCGGTGGCCACTGGAAAACGCAGTCAGAACTATTGTAATACCCCTGAGTTTTAACTTCGGCTATCTGGGTGTGGAAGGAGAACTGACCTCTGCTCATCCTTTGCTCTTACACAGCTGCCAAGACACCTCCAACATCTGACATCCTGATGCGTCCCAGGACTGAGCTCAGCTCAGGGCTCCCACCCCGTCTCAGAGCACGGAGCACCTGCACGTCAGGTGTCCTGCATCCACCTAAGCACCCCTATGCAGCAGAAAAAGCCTGGCTTCCCTGTGGTGATCACCAGGCATCTCCCACCTTCCTGCAACAGCCGGATAAGACAGCCCGACCTTTCCCCATTTCTCAACAAAACAAAATTACAATTAAATACACTGTCAGTATTCACGGTCCAAGCAAGAACCATAAAGTACAATGAGGCCTCTACATTTCGTAGTAGCAGATCTGACTCTTTGCAAAGTCCCTATATATTCCCAAAGGGAAACAGGATGGGCATTTCGAAACCATTCATCTAACTAAAAGGAATATTTGGCTTGCCAGCAGGGGAATGGCAAAGCCTGTATTCCTTATTCATGACCAAGCATTTTACTTAGGAGTGCAACACTGCAATACTGTTATGCCAAAGCCTCACCACACAGCAATTGTACGCCATCAATTAATATTAATTATAGCTGCTGAAAACCTTGGAATGCAAACCTTTCCAAAACTGCAAGGGCACACTAATCCTGCTCCGGCACTTCAGCTTCACGAAGGAACAAAAACCTTATTTTCTAGCTAGAATTCAACTACAGCTTTCACCTCTTCAGACAGGTCTAAAGCCCAGATCATTTGGTTAGCGCTTGGCTCCGGCCCTGATCAGAGCCATGATTTCAGTTCTGAACCCTAAAGCCGTCTTTTCAATGAAATAAAGCCACTGAACAAGAATGGCTCGCGAGGTCTTTGTACAGACGGACAAAGACAGACACACAGGCAACAGCACAAGTGGGCTGAAAAACCGCTGAGCCAGGACAGGGGATTAACGCCTGCACGGAACCTCAACGCTGCTCGCTTTAACTTCCCCGCTCCAACTGAACAAGCACAAGTGCATCTCCGGAAGAAAAAAAACTACAGGTTGTAGCCATTTTTCCACAAAAAGGCTCTGGGCTGGGTTCTGATGGTATGAGGCTGCAGAGGAAGGCATTTTGTCTCCAACAGCACAGTGATATGATGGCTTCCACTCAGTCTCCTGCTACCTATAGGGTATTTCAAATTTGTGCAGAGAAAGACAAATCGGGGCAGATCTAACTGGCACAGCTCACAAAAAAAATGCCATGAATAAAGTGATTTACTTGACAGAACCCTCTGAATGTTTTCCCGAAAATTCCCCAGCTGAAATGAGAGAGTATTCTACAAGTCAAAAAGCTGGAGACAACACAGCCATTCACACCTTCTCCCATTGCCTCCTCCATGCAAATCCAGCCCAGAGGCACAGGCTTTAATCTTGCAGTCGTTAAAGGCTTTGTCATTCAACGAGGCTTTCCCAATCCAGACCAAAGCACTGGCTTCCAAAGTCACATACCATCTCACATTACCTCTGGCATCACTCAAACCTGCACACAGCAGAGTTTAAGGAGAGCCAGCAGACCCTGCCTCCTTCTAGGGATTCACACCAATTTCTCTAAAGCAGCCAAACAATAGTTTTCTTTCCACAATTAGAGGTCTAAAGCAAATCCTGTATTAAACTGAAAATACCTAGCAGTAAGATCTGATTTGGGCTGATACACATATAGTGAAACTAATGGGAATTTGAGCATTATTCAGATTTCTACACACGCAGTCTGTTCAAGAATTCCTAAACAAGTGTAACTAAGAATAAGGCGGCCATTCATCAGGTAAAAAAGCTTTCATACTGCAGTTTTCCATTCCCAGTCTCTTCCTTAGGTGTACGTGACCCAGACTCTAGCATTTCCATGCAGTGTTCTCCAATACATTTGGCAGGCTTTGGTCGTCAAAACTGCTCTATTACAGAAAATATGTGGAAAGTACATCTATGTCAATTCCCCTGCTAGAGCACGCTGAGAAAACCTGGCATCGTGCTGAATTCTGGGTCTGTGCGATGGCTCTGCAGTGATGGAGCTGGCCTGGGCTGCACGGACTGACAGGAGCAGCATCGGCCTTTTCCTACGGACAGCCTGCCCTCCAACAGCATCCCAGGCAGCGTCCCTCGTGGGTTTCAGGCTGCTGAAGTAGAAGCCTTACACACTCAGGATCCAGTTCCCAGCTAAGCCAGACAAAGCCCAGGCCTGCCCCGAGGCTTCCCTCCAGCAGCTCTCTTTTAAATCCCCGTGCGATCCCCCAGGCTCCCCCCTTTCCCCACAAACCCTGCAGGACCCCCCGGGCTGGAGGAGAGAGGGGTTCAGCCCCTCACCACCAGCCCACCATACCTTGCCTGGCTGCAAGTCTCCCGTTCTGCATCCCAGTCTAATAAAAGCTGGGGAATGCACGACTATGAAGATTGAGAAGTGTTCCCCATAATTCTTATTAAGGGAGCAGTGCTGCAGTGAATTATGATTATGTTGTGTAATGAAATCATCAGAGAATAAAGACGTAGCTGCACATCCATCCCCAGCTATCCCAGGCAGCCAGGAGTAATTTACAAACAGATCGGGCCAACACTAAAATATAAACAAACAACCAGGAGCTCAGACTTCCGAAACCACGCAGTTCCCCTGTCAGTTTCAAATCCTCTCGCAGGCCATAAAGCTCAGCCACCCAGACAAGTTTGAAGACCCCAAATTATACTGAAGAGTTAAACCTCATTTCACCTATGTTACAGAGTAACTCAGGCTGAAAATAAAAAAATATTAAGTCCGTACTAGGTTTTTCTCTTAGATAGGTCTCATTCCAATGGATGCCAACAAAAGTGAGGTAACAGGCACTATAAGCTTCACTATAAGCAAAAAAAAAAAAAAAATTAAGTATGTACTACTGTGATTTTTACCAAAGGTACAAAACCCACTAAGAACACGGTAACAGCAAAAGACAGTATCTAAACCTTGGTTCTCTTTAGATATGACTGGATGGCTACAGCTATTACTGGATGATATTACTTCATTCTGAAGGTCTAGAACTTTAATGTAAAAACCTGCCTTTTTAAAGGTATTTGGACAGATAAGTCTTTGACCTAACCAAAGCACTGCACACACGATGCCTAAAAAAAGGCAAGCACTGGGGCATATTGTGAGGTTTGATTCACCAGGACAGTGACAATTTCATGGCAGGGGAGAGGGAAGGTCGGGGGGAGCAGCTTCTCAGCCTTTATGAAGCCGTAACACAAAAGGAAATTTTGCTCCTGCAAACGCAACCTGAATCACTAGCGGTCAGCGTCATTTTAACTGGGAGCTGCTGCCCCGAGCAGGGGCTGGGGCCGCGGACGAGCAGCCCCGCTCCGCCCTTTCCCACGGCCGCGGGAGCCACGCGTGACCTTCGCTGCGCCAGGCCGGGTCCTGCGCGGCACCCGCGGCTGCAGCAGCGCCGGGCCGAGGGGGTTAAGCGTGGGAGGAGTGTACATAAGGTGGTGGATCCGGAGCCAATGGGGATATTGCGCTATAGTTAGACACTGGATCCTAAGCGATGGTGACCATAAAGGCTGCTCAGGGCTGAGCTGCTCTGGATGACACCGGCACGGTGCCTTTAGTGCCCGGCTTATACGGCAGGAAAAAAAGCACAGGAGGGTCAGCTGGGCTTACCTGCAGTTCACACCACGCGACTTCCACCCACGTCTCCGTGTCCAGACCCTTGTAGACGGTTTTGAAGGATCCCCGCCCGAGTTCAATATCAAACTTTAGGAACCTGCCATCCGGCGAGGTGGCAACCGCTTTCATGTCAGCCTCCTCCTCGGGCTCCTCTTTCTTGGCTTTGCCCTGGTCCTTGGCAGCATCCTGCGCCTCTCTCCGCTCCGCATCCTTGCCCGGCTCCTTCTGCTCCTCGGCGCCCGCTGCGCTGCCCGCGGCCGGCGCTGCCCGCGGCTCCCCGGAGCACTCGGCCTCCCGGCCCGCCGCCTCCGCCGCCCCCTGCCCCGCCTTCGCCCGTTCCGCGATTATCCTCCTGGTTTTGGGGAGCAGGATGATTCTCCGCTGGTGCTCCGCCTCGGGCAGGTCGAAGGCGGGCTCCTCCTGGTCCGAGTCCACCACGCTCCTTCGCAGGAACCGCTGATGGACCAGCTTGGGGTCCCTGGAGCCGGGGCCGCGCGGCGGCGGGGCGGGGGCCCCCGGCACTGCAGCAGCGTCCGCGTCCGTGGCTGCCCCGCTCCCCCCGCCGCCGGGCCCATCCATGTTCACGCCGGTCTCCGCAGCCGGGGGAGCGCCGGGCTCGGCGGTCGCTGGAACCCCGCCACGGCCGCCGCCTCTGCCGCCCCGCCGAGGTGCCGCTCTGGCATCGCCCCCAGTTTCCATCCGGTCCGAGGTCTCAGCACCCGCCGCCGCCCCGGCCCGGGGGAGTCACCGCGAGCCGCGCCCGCGCCGCCACCTGCGCGGGGCAGAGCGCAGCCCTGAAGCGCCGCCACGGCCCGGCCCGGCCCTCGAG
>VWPU01018969.1:0-17961 GCA_013398955.1 Callaeas wilsoni
CCCATTCCCCTTCCCCCTCCCCAAATATTCTCATTATACATACAGGTTAAGTAAATTTTAGTCTTCAGATCTGGGGAGAAATCCTAGAAATCCAAACTTCCTCTTTCCCTCCCCGCTCTGACTGTGGCAGAAGGATTACCTCAAGTGGCTCTGCAATATAATAGAATAGAAAAAAATCATTTCAGTTGGAAGGGACCAACTTCAGGACTGGCCAAAAGATAAAGCATGTTGTTAAGGGCATTTGTCCAAATGCCTCTTAAACACTGACAGGCTTGGGACTTTGACCACCTCTCTAGGAAACCTGTTCCAGTGCATGACCAACCTCTCAGTAAAGAAATGCTTTCTACTGTCCAGTCTGAACCTCCCCTGGCTCAGCTTTGAACCATTCCTACATGTCCTGTCACTGAACACCAGGGAGAAGGGATCATCAGCTCTTCACTTCCCTCACTCAGGAAGCTGTAGAGCGCAAACTACAAACTAGACAAGCCCAAAGTCCTATGCTGCTCCTCATAGGACATTCCAGCCCTTTGCCGAGCTTTGTTGCCCTGCTCTGGATGCATTCAAGTACCTTCACATCCTTCTGAAGTGGTGGGGCGCAGAGCTGCAGGAGGCTTGCCAGCCGAGGGGCCGGCAGTGCTGCACACAGAGGGATGGTTGCCTCTTTTGGCCGCTTGTGCCGTGTTTGCTGCGCCCCGGGACATGGTTTTGCCCTCTGGGCTGTCCGGGCACCACGCTGACCCACACCGACCTGTGCCCATCAGCACCCCCTGATCCCTTCCTGCAGGGCTGCTCTGGTTATATTTCTGCCTGGTGTTAATCCATCCTAAATGCAGAATCTGGCATTTGGACTTGTTAAATTTCATCCCATTAATCATTGCCCAGTGCTGCGGGGCACTGTGCTTCTGTTGGTAAAACGGGAATGACTGCGTATTCCACATCATGGCTGATTAATTAGAACAACAGCACTACAGTAGTTTTGGGGGCTAGTTTGTTTGCCTCTGATCAGGACAGTTCCATGAGCTGCCAGTGGTGTCTCCTACCCTGTTTTCTCTTCCAGCTTTCTTTAATCTAGAATGTATCCGTTGGCAAGATCAGCAAAAGTTACTTACTTTGATAAACTGCTTGTCAAACTGCATTTTTTCACTGTGATAGTACCTGTTCATCTAGTTTTATAAAATACCTACAAATTCCTTGGATTTTAATTTAGTTTCAGTGAAAACTTATATCAACTCTACAGTCTTCTGGTTAAAATCTTTTCCTGAAACACACTCAAGCATATTAAACAGCATCATAGCTAAACCAGAAAATTGAGACACTTTGTTCTGTTAATATTTTACCTTTTCTGAACATTGATCATTGTATTCCAGCCCTTTATTTTTTGCTCTTTTTAGCCACTTCATGGCTAATTAACTTCAGAGCTCTGTTGTGTCACAGGCCTCTCTCAGAGGCCTTGTCAATCATTAAAATTACTGGGGTTTTGGTTTCTAAGAGGTTTTGTTTTTAATTTATTACTTTACATTCTTCATAAAGAATTGTGATCGATACACAAAGCATAATTTTCATTATAGAAACCATGTTGAATTATGTCACAAAGGTTCATCTAAGTGGACAACACTTACAGCATACAGTGTGATTTTTTGGGATTGTCCTGTGCACAGCCAGTAATTGGACTCACTGATGTGGCTCCCTTCCAACTCAGGACATTGTATGATTCTATGATTTGAATTATTTTCTAAGGCCCACTTTAGCTAGTACTGCAGCTGTTATATTGAAAACAAGGCTTAGAGGTCCCTAAATCTCAGAGTACCTTTAGTAGCCTTTATACGTATTGGCAAAGTGTCTGTAATCTTTCAAGAAAAGTTAGTTTTATGTATTTTTGTAAGCTACTTTACTGTAAATTGACTTTGGTCATGACCCTCAGATTCTGGTGACTTTTTATTCTTTAATCCATAGTTTTATTTCTAACATTTATTCTTCTCATCTCTTGCTCTCTGACCATACGTCACCTTTATTACTGAAAAAGAGCAGGTGGAAGGCAGGTACCTCCCTACTGTGTGTTCCCTTGGACTTGTTTAGGGCATGCAGTACCTGCACTGTGTACGGCTTTCTAATGAGAGGCCTGTGATGTTCACCATCTCTAGAACACAGTGCAGGCTTTTACAAAAGCATCTGCATGAAGATGGACACAGCAGGTCTGCAAGGACCAGAGCTGAACCATGAATTGTATTTACAAATAAAGGTTTACTAATATGATGACTAATGAAAAGCTAATCACCATAAAATGTTTGATACATTAACATTAAAATGCAGCTGTTATAGAATTGCAAAACTAATATCCTGCTGAACAGATCTTCTCCTTGTGTATACTCAAACCCACATCTGCTTAGCTTAGTGATAAAGAGAATTTTTTTTCTGTATTCATTAGTAACATAAAACTAATGGATTCTGCTCTGATTCTCTCCATAGCAACTGAATTCCCTGACAGTTCCAGTCACAGTTCCACAACACATTCCTTTCCCAGTTTTTTCAGTACAGTTATGTTGAGGAGGACAGCACAGCAGTAATCAAAAAGAGTATTCTAGGTCCCTGCTGTCACAAAGGTGCAGCTTAGGACCAAATTTAACTTCCAGTTTTGTTTTGTTTTTTGTTTTGTTTTGTTTTGTTTTTTTAAATTGCTGCTGGTAATGCATAAGCCAGAGAGAACACAGCTTGACTTTCAGAACCTGGCTTCTGTTTGCAGGTCTGGCAGTTGGCAAAAAAAAAAAAAATTACTCTGTAAACAGTGCAAATTTGATCCGGAGGCCTTTGAGATATACCAAGTGTGGAATCCCATAGTGCCATTTTAGACAGTTGCTTTTTGGAGTGAAACTGCTTTAAACAGTGAAAGCTGATTATTTCTTGCTGCACTGTTTATTTTGTTCCAAGCATTTATGATTTGATGAAAACAAGAAGCTCTGAGACGCTGTAAAAGAGTGCACCTGCAGAACATCTTTTAAGTACCATTGCTTTTTTAGCCAATAATATCTTGAAACTTTGCAAATTAATAAAGATACAGTTTTTGCTTGAGAGAAAGAAGTGATTAAAAGACACAGCACCAATGAGTGTAAATGAGCAGTAAATCATTGACACAGTCTTTTGAAATCACTTTCAGGCCTCTAAAGTGCCATCATGCTCCCTGTTTGGGATTCTAAGTCCCCAAAAGTGTATTTTTGTGAGCTGTGAGAAGTGAGACTTGGTTAAAAATGCAGAAATCACCATGCCTTATGTGTTGTTTTTGTTATTCCCTTTGTAAGTTTGTAGCTGGAAAAATCAATTTTGATCATGTTGTTTCAAGCAACCATTTCCTGAGCTATCTAATGCTACCCTAAACCTTGGACTGTCTCCCCCCTCTCCTCCAGCTGTTTCCCTGGAAGGTCATTATCCACCTCACTCCTTTCCCATTTAAAAACCCTTCTCTAATTTCGAGCTTTGAATTTATTCATGGCTGGCTTATAATCGTGTGTTCTTGTGCCAACATCGTCATTTAACTTAAATAGCTCTTTTTCCTCGCTGATGTATATATATATATATAGACATTATATTCCTGCTCTGCCATCATCTTGCTAGGCTAAACATCTTGTAAGGTTCTTTTTGTCTTCTCTCTCAAGCAAGGCACGCCATTCCATGGTTATTTGAGTAGTACATCTCTGCAACCCACTTGAGCTCTGCGGGTTTTGTTAACATCCAAACAATATTTAAAGAATACAAATGTGAATCCAGAACCTCCCTGAGAAAATTACCTATGCTTTTTAAAAATACGGTTTTTTTAGACTGAAAAGCTCTTCACTATCAGGAATCTCTCCCTGTTGATACTTTTGCAACACAGGTAGGCAGTGGAAAGCTACTTAATTGTATGTTGTGCAGGTTTTACATCATTTCTTTAAATTCTTGAGCACACAGCTCATCACTTGCAGGTGACACGCATTTGTGGCAGCGGAATGTTTGGGGGCTGTATATACCCAAGAGAGGCTTAAGAGGCTGGGGCCAGCAGATCCACGATAACACCTGTATTTTGAAACCTGTAGCAGGTTCAAAAGACAAGGCTTGTCAACAGACAAGCCTGCATGAGAGTTGAAACAAGCTGGAGCTGAATTCTACCACTACAGTATTTCAGCTGACACAGAACCCTGCAGACACCTGAAAACTGCTGTAAATCCAGTAAATCCATGAATGTTTCTGAGTAAGAACTGGAAATGAAAAGATGGAGGTGTAAGCAGTTCCTAGGAGATCACATTTGATTTAGTTACTGCAGTTCATCAGTGGAGTCACAGTAAAGGGCTTCATGTTCAAGTCTTGTTCTCGTAAAAAGCATTAGCTGAAACACTTTCATAGTAGTTAATTGACCTTTTACAGTAGTTTAAGCAAACACATTTTACTTCAAATTTACAGTGAATTTGGACCATGCAGAAAATCAGCTTGCACAGCTCAAGTGATGAGTGTTAACTCATTAAGCTGTGATGGCTTGCTCACAGTCATCTGTCCACGCTCATCATGCTGCCTTTAGCAATGTGCCATAGTTGTTTTATGCTGAAAGAGCATTAATGTTCTCTGCATGTTGCTGGGAAGAACTGGAAGGCTTTTAGCATGGAATGAATGCAACCAAGGTATTTCACATGGCAGCAACTATGGGGTTTGGCAGAGAGAAAAACATTCGAGTGCTTTTGGAACAAGGAAACAGTACAATTTGCCAGTCTTTCTTCCTGGGCATAGGATTTGGTTGAATTTTCTACCTCAACAGTCACTAGGAGCAACTTCATAGATCCTAATTCTGCATCCAGTGAACAAAGAAATTAGTCTCTTTGCATGAAGATACTATTGTACAAGTGCTTAACACCAGGTAGACCTCATTCTTTCAGAAAGTAGTGCTGGGTTTCCAAGTGCCTAGCAGACTAGGAAGACAAGGTTGGACTAATTTCTGCATTTAATTTATGTAGCAGAGCTTTCTTTTTTGGTGTATGCTGTGCTGCCATACACCTTTTGCAGCACTGATGTGTAAGGTTGATGCAGCAAGTTCCTACCTTTGAAGTTAACAGATCTTTTAGGATTAGACCCAGAGCTTATTTCTGTACAGTATTTGCAATAAACTGATGATCGTGTCATTCGTGCATCTTGCTAAAGAGAGAAGAGTTGTTATTGTTCTCTCACAGTTTTTTCTTTCCTTGCTGTGAGCTCTTAAATCTGTGCTAGTGAGAAATGACCAAAGATGATCTGATTATAGCATGTCACTCCTGTTTCACATTCCATTTTGTTCCTTGAAGGTTCACCCAATCATGGCAAACAACAGCACATGCAAAATCGAGTACTAAATGCGTAACCCATTTGTAGAACACATTTGTACACAATGTATACTTCTAGTACCGCCTACATTCAAAATGTGCCTGTATGGAAAATTCTTTGTATTTTACAGGGGGTATGAAGGTCAGCCTCTTCGAATTTTGTAAGAAAAATCCTAAACATCATCAAAATGCATGGCCAAATCTTCCATGTTAAAGTACTAGAGAGTGCTCCAGTGCAGCTGTGGAGACTGCCTAGGTATCTTATAAATGAGTTGATAACTTTTTTTTCCCCCTAGGATGTAATTGGAAAAGCACTGCAGTATATTGGAACATATGGTGATCTGTGCAACACAGAGCAAGTTGTGGCTCTGATTGACGAGGAAATGTGTATCAACTGTGGCAAATGCTACATGACCTGTAATGATTCTGGCTACCAGGTAAGAGCACAGCTGTAATTAGCAGAAAGGCACGATGAGTTATCTTTCTGCTGCTGGGAAGAAAGCATTCACCTTCTGTTAATGAGCAGGTGGTAAAAACAGATGCCTAAAATGTTGAATTCAAAGGCCATCATGCTCGCAGGCTCCGGCTCACAAGGCGTGCCGGAACACGGCTGGTCCTGGGCGGCGGCACAGACCACGTCACTGTCACAGGGCCCTGACTGCAAGTGGGGCTCTTTCTGAGAGGAAGAAAATGAAGGAGCCCCAAGCTGAATGGCAGGAAATGTAGTTCTTGATGGTTTTCAAGTACATGAGGGAGAAAGGGAAGAACACATCCCTTCCCACCAAGGGGATGTGGGGAGACAAGGGCTGGTCTTACTGCCAAATGCTTTTTAAGAAACCCAGTTCTTGTTCCCTCAGAGTAACCAAACTAATTCAGGTTTCAGGCAGATGGGGTTTTGTTTTGATCTGGATTGAGTTACAAATCCTTTCTCAGGATAACTGCCAGAGTTTAGAGCAGCAGGTTGAAGCTTGCAGAAATCATTGTGACCAGAAAATGGCCCAATTTTGAGCTGAGGCTCCTGTTTGCAGCAAAGTATTTCTCTGATTGCTCATTATGGGAGCAAGTTGTATGAAATAGATCAGCATGTCTAGATGCCATTCCATGCCATGTCCACTGGAGCTGATGGACTGGTCTGCAGTAAAAAAGACAGTACAGGAGGACTCATTTTCTTTAAGAAAATCAAAATATGGCCTAGCATAACTTTCATGGAATCCAATATGCAGCAAGCAATAGTTTCTACTTGAATTTTTCCATGCATCTTAGTCTGAGAACAGCTTGTCAAAAACAAATACTTCAGCTGAGCACCAAGTTTCCTCTGGACACCATGAGTTTTTGTTTGTCTTTAATTCAGTCTAATCAATAATAGGTCTGATGACTTGAACTACATAAAGTCACAGAAATAAGTCCTCCATTGCAAATCAACTGCATTCAAAACAAGTATATCAGAGCACAAGTTTTCTCCACTGATACAAGAAAATTAATGCTGTATTTATACCAAAATAGATTACTACAGTAATCTTGTAACTGTCTAAATTTCTTCTTGACTTTGCAATCTTCACCTCTTCCCTTTCCGACAGATTTCTCAGGAATATTATATTTTTCATATAACCCTTAGAGAGCAAAAGATTGGGTTTAGATTAGGTAAATTTTATTTACTGTAACTGGAAAAAAACCAGCATCAAAATAACCAAAGTTTAAACCCCCAGAAGGTTTTCTAAGCACAAAAGAAAGATGCTTTTTCCTTATTTAATTAAGGAAATTGAAAAGAAATTAATTGAACAGAATTGCAAAGGAATTCATAATTGCAAATAAATCAACAACCCCCCTCACCTTCAAAACAGCATCTGCTTTATGCCTCTCTTTGTTTCAGAAATATCCATGCTGCTCTACACAGCTGTCACCTTGTATGACTCCAACAGAAAAGCTTTCCTTAATTTAAAGTCAGCACTGTAGTCCTGACTTCCTCTCCCTCTTTGAACTCCCTTTCAAGATGTGCATTGTTGTTCGGGAGAAAGAAAGGAGTCCTCCTTAAATACTCACGAGCCAGAGCTCTCTTTGTGCTGAAGCTAAAGTAAAACTCAGAGATCCAGGGCAGTTACTACAGACTTCATGCCCTTGCTGGTTGCTACAGCAACTTCTGTGCCTTCCTAGTACTGAAACCCCAAATACCTCTAATCTGCCTTTGGAGCCAAGCTGCAGCAGCACCAGTACTGCCCATCACCTCCCTGCCTCCCCCAGATGCTGACAGTGGTCAGGGAGATTTGCTAAGGCACTGCTTGTTTGCCAGAGTTCAACTTTCAGGCCTGATTTTCCCTCTTAAACTCTTCAAAGTAGATATTCAGTGTTTTCAGCGCTTTTTAATATCTTTTACTTGTCTAGTCTTGCTTCTTAGATATTGACACTTTTGCGGTTATGTGATGCTTTTGTTTTTGCTTTTAATTGCCATTTCCATTATAACCAGGAGCTTATATCATTGAGACTGCAACTGTTATTTCACATTCAAATACACTTATCACCCTAATTGGTAATGAGGATTCACTGTATGGAACATGAGAACTCAGGCAAGCTGTGCCTGCCCCAAATTCTAATATTCCTTTCAAAGATTTGCAAAGGAAAGTAATCACACGAGGCACAATGAGCTGTGTTTTTCTCTATCATTTATTAAATTAGATTGTTTATGCTGTGCTGAAAGTAAAAGTCAAAAGAATGCCTTGTGATGGGCATCGTGCTGAAGCCGTACAGGTGTGGTCTGGTGTCTCCTCTAAACCAATAACCCCAGCAGTTTGCTATCTTAGGAAATACTTCCTTCACATGAAGGAGAAATACCCTCTGCGAGTTTAAATATCGTGGAGCAAACTCGTCCTTTTGTAACCAGCCCTTGTGGCCCGTGAGCTTTTGCCGAGGTGTAATTTGGCCCACATCTGTAATTTCACAGTGTCTGGAGAGGGGGTTGCTTTGTTCCCTGCCAGTGGAACAGTTGCTATAGCTGCAGTGCAGAATCACACCAAGATGTCTCCAAGTGCTGTAGCGCAGAAATGCAGACACTAGAACGGGAGCAATGCTGACCTTTACTGTGCGTGACATCAATAATGTTTATTCCTGGTCGCAGGCTATCCAGTTTGATCCCGAAACCCACCTGCCCACGGTTACTGACAGCTGTACGGGCTGCACCCTGTGTCTCAGCGTGTGCCCTGTCATCGACTGCATCCGCATGGTTTCCAGGACAACCCCCTACGAGCCCAGGCGCGGGCTGCCCTTAGCCGTGAACCCCGCGCGCTGAGCTGCCCGGCCCAACAGCTGATGGCAACTTTACACTTGTTTGATGCCATTGATTTGCTTTCTAATTAGTCCTTGCAAATGTACTCGTATAAAAAATGTAATACTGATAGCTGTTACAATGAACGCTACTTTCCAATTACTATTTTTGCAACAATTAAGTTTTGAAATTACAGAAAGGTGGTCGTGGCTGTCAGTTGTCCCCTATTTGACGTGTAACTTTCTTGTTACAATCCATGCTATGATTTAAAAACTTCTCTATAGACTCTTTAATCTGTGTGTATTTTCTGGCTGGAAATATAATTAAGAAAGCATTTTTAATGAACTACAAATCAATGTACAAGCTAACTGTTTTCAAGGAGGGCATTTTGTAATTAAACAGTACATTTAGTTTGAGAAGAGTTTCTTAGAAGATGTAATTAACTACATAGCATTCAAACAAAGCGATATGGCTTGTATTTTTCTATAGACAGAAATGAAAGGGAGTTTAAAATAGGATTTAAGAACTGGATTAATCACTTTCAACTACTACAACATATGGTAGTGTATTTTTATAATCCTTTCTAATTCTTTTTCACACTAGTCACTTTATAGAATAAATTTGCTTTGCACTGACACATGCTGGACTCTTCAGATTTGTGTGTTGCATGGGTGGTTTGATCATTACTTTCCCCCCTCAGTGAACACTTACAACATCTCTGCAAACAGTTAAAGTGGCTTATTAGGAAGTCCAGGTTGCGTTTCAGGATTCTGAGAAGCGACAACACTTTTTTGCTCCAAGCTCATCCTCTAAATAACTTTTTAATTGTGCCAATTAATGTTCCAGAATGTACGCGTTTCAGGTCAGGGATCTGATTGCGCGCAAACGGACTACACACCCTGCAGGCTGCGCTTGCCAAACGCAGACACACAGAGCAAACTGGCAAGGTGATCTCCCCCCGTGCTGGTTCTTCATACTTAGTGGCTGTGTATAGTTCTAGTAGTTTCACAGCCAAAAATAAATACAGATTCATCTGTCTTACTAAACAATATCTCAATTTTAATCCATTTTTCATTCACAGTAGGAACTTTCTAATATGAACATATTGCTGTCTGCTTTACTCCACTTAAGAATATAAAGCCTTTAGTTTCATAACAATAATAAATGATCTATCAGTTCAATTTCTTATACCATATATTGTGAGCAGCAAAAGCTTTGATTAAAAATATACCCTGGCTTTTGTTTCTTGATTTATGAATTGTACACTGAATTATAAATAACTGCTGAAACCAACTTGGGTTTGTTTGTTATTTTTATTTTTGCATTTACTAAACAGATTTTTTTTTTTGTAGAGCCTTGTCGCTTGATGTTTCATGATCTCTAAGATTCACTCCAGGAACCATTAATGAGTTAATTCACATGTACATTATTCCATTGATTGCCTACAGTGCAGAATGTATCATGCTCTTTGCCCCTCTCTGGCATCTCTTTGTCTGCTTCTGATGTGCCTTCCTTTTGCCTTCCTTCCCCACACACACGGGGTGCACACATTTGTAAATTTGAACATTTTCAAGTGTCATTTCATTTAGTGTCCTTGCTCCATCAACACTGTTTTGCTGGTGCTTTGGGCTTGCTTGGCAGGCTCAAACCCAGTGTGTCCACTAATAGCTTTCTCTTCATATTTCAATTTTACTATTTATCATTGTGGATTTTTCAGACTCAGATGAAACAGGAACAGATAGTCGTACTGCTTAGAAAATATTTGCTTGCAACTTCTTTAAAGCTCCTAGCCTTGCAGTAGTTTCTTATCTTACGTGAGCTACTGTGGACTCACAGGAAGAACAAGTTGTTTTGTGAATGTTGGTGACAAAGTTTGGAGAGTCTCTGCATGCACTGCTTGTCCCTCTGCTGAGGAACTGCCTAACAAGCAGCATGCCCTTGAGTGGGGCAGAAAAAGACATCAAAATCAGATGGTCTGAGAAGAACATTTTATGTTCTCAGACAGCAGATGCAAGGAGAAGTAGCTGTCTTCTCCCAGGCTGTTACCATGCACTTCTTATTCTACATCCTGCCTACCATGAGCCCTGTGTCACCTGTGGCTGAGCAGGGCAGCCTCTCCAGGTCTTCTGTTCCTGCATCCCCAGACCCGATTATCTTACTGTCCTCAAGGTATCACATCTGGTAGTGTGGTTTCTTTTAAACACAGGACAATGCCAAGAGCCCTAACTTAGGTATCTCAGCACAGGTACCTGATACATGTAGCAGCAAAATGAGAGCTTCTCCAAGGATATTCAGGAGTCACAGGGCATTCAGTATTCCGCAGTGGCTATAAAGTAATCTTTGGAGAGGTAAAGGCGTTCTTTGTGAATCAAGACTATAACCAAGACTATAACTTGTTTACGAAAGAAGGAATAATGGGTTATGTTACAGAGGTTTCTTTCTTACTACCCACCCTCTCTCTTACACTTTTCCTATCAATTCTGTTAACAGTTTCAGGAAATGCATTCCCAAATGCATTTGTTTCTAACCCTGGCAGTCGGCAATAAATCTGTGTGTTGCAGGAACTCAGAGAAATAGCCGCATTTGGGTCTCCTGTCTCAAGTCATCAGGGTAAGGTGAGGTGTAAACAGGCAGGGGAGAGAGCCACAAAGGACATATTCCTGGGGTTTATGTGTTTTTCACATTGGTCTTGGGGAATCATCCCGTTTAGTGCATTTAAGAGCCAAGGAAACAAATTAGAAAAATCTGGTCTAGTCTGCAAATTCTGTAGCCAGTTATTAAAAAAGAGATACGAATTTTCAAAGTGTAAGAGGTTCCAAATTAAGCTCATATATTTCAGTGGTTTAGTTGCACATTTAAGGAATTATGTATTATTAAAGACATGATGGTTGACATCCTCCAACCCTAGCCCTTGCAGTTTTTAGACATGTTGTGCTATTGATTATTATTATAAAATACTGTAAACTATATTTGACAAATTAAATTATGATGGAAGTGCCATAGCTCATCCTCCAGTAGCACATTCTTATTCATATCATATTCCTGAACAGAAAATTCTCCCCATGTTTAGTGGATGCTCTGCAGGCCAAGAATTACTTGAAAAAGCTGCCAAATATGCTTGTGTGAATCCCAATGCACCCATACATGTTCATTGGAAAAAAGAGATGTTTTGCCTCACTAACAGACTATACAGGCAGTTTGGGTTTTGGCCTCTAGGATGAACTGACATAATATTTCCAAGGCACTGGATTGGCAACATTAATAGACACATTTGAAAAATCACAAAGGATTTTTAAAATACATAATTTCCTGATTTAAAATGGAATATTAATTTGATCTCGTAGCAAAATTAAAAGTAGTGTTTGCATGAATCTGTTGGGCAGCCTGTACGTCCAGTGCTGAAGCCCTGCATGTGTACACTGCTCCTTGCTCGGATCCTTCACCAACTGCTAGAGGAAGCCTTTTTAGCAGCCATCCATTTGCTCAGTTCATAAAATTTGGCAGGAGCAAAATGTAAGTCACCCATCTAGAACTGCCGCTCCTCTTTGTTGTGTCCTGGGGGACACAGAGCTCCGGGAGAGGTGACTTGGCAGCCACAGAGAGGCTCAGTGTCATTTCTGCAGCCTCCCCACCTTCCAGTGCCTACTACTGTCACCTTTGGCTCCTCCAGCTTTGTTGTCTTTAAGCCTTTTATCTCAAGGTGGCAAAAGCAACTGTTAGATTCAAGGCGAAGTATCCAAACCCCAGCTGTGTGCCATCAACCTCATGCCTCATAAAACCACTTTGTTTAACACAATCCAAGACTATAGCCTCAGAAATAAAATGTTAAGCATAGATATTTCCTATCAATAAGATCTTGCCAATGCATTCTGTAAGTACGTTTCATTATTTATCTGTAACATGGGGTTGGACATGTTGTTAAAATTTTATATTTTTCAACGTTTCCTAGTAGAAAATATTTTTTAGATAAAATATTTATTTTATTGGCAGAGGTTTCACTTCACCAGGCAGCTCCACTTCTTTGATGAACTGTGGAAGATAGGTTTTCACTGGCAACATCTGGCAACCTGGCAGACGCTCTCGGCAGCTGGATTGGTAACTTCAGAGTTGCTTCTGGGTCTTTCATATAATTAGTCTGCTTATGGGCCATCTGGGTTGCTTTGTTTTTGCTGTTGCCATTTCCTTTCTTTTCTGAGAAACTAATCTTTCCAGTTGTTACTCCGGGAGATCAATTTTTAATAACTCTTCCTCAGGTTAGTCTGCTGGGTCTTGTGGAAATGTCCATGCTGGCCTTGCCCAGGAGTAGAGATCCTGCTTTTATCCCTTCTTTCTCGAAGGTCTGAATCTGCCCATCATGATTTTTGTCATGTGGGAGCAGATCTTGTCATTGCTATCAAGAAGTGAAGCTGGAGGTCAACTTGGTGAGTGAACACTTGCCACCTTTGCACAAAGAAAGCCCTAAACAATCCAAACCGTAACAGTTAACACACGCATGCACTCTCCCCTTTTCTAGCTTAAGCACACTAACGTTACCACAAGGAAATGCAATTGTTCCTTTGCTGTAAAAGAACTGCAGGTTATTAAGCTTTACCATGACACACCTACCTGGGTGCTGGGGCAGTGTATGGGAATTAGCTTGGACTCAGCCCTGAGGAGAACAAAGTCCTTTCTGCTGTGGCTCAGCAGCTGAACACTGTAGCCCTTCAGTTTATCTGTCCCTTGACAAATGCTAACAAACCTCTGAACTTTTGGGGTTTCCTGTGGTGCTGTGGAAATACTAACACTCCCACGTGCCCTCAGCACTGCAGTGCAAGAGGTGCAGGAAGACTCCTCGTCCTCTGCAGGGAGCTGCCTCTGCACCTCATGGCAGGGCTTTCTCTGCAGGGACACCGCAGCATCAGCTTCTAGAGGCGGAGGTTACACAGGACTCATCTGCCTGCATTGCACGGGCCTTTCCACATACACTGGCAACCAGCATCCTTAAGGGCAGCAAACAGTTTAAAGCTGTTTCACATCTGTTTTGAGGTACTGTGTAAGGTTCAGGAGAATCATAATAAATGATTTTCATACAAATTGACTAAAACAGTGGCAACCATCTGCCTTGTCTTTTTGTGAGACCAAACATTTTACTTCAGCACAGCGATAGAGCTAACGTTGCTCCTCAGTGTTTCTACCTCCAGTGGTGAGCTCTCTTTTACTGCATTTCAGCAAGAGGCAAGCAGTGTCAAATGCCTCTAGTCGCCAGCTCACAGTCACAATTGCTGATTAGAATCACATGCCACTGACTGGAGCTAATTATGATCCTAAAGGACATTATTCTCACCTGTTTAGTCTAGAGACTACTTATCATCAACAGCTTTTACTTCTGCCTGTTGCAGACAGTTTTAGGCCTCAGCACTGAAAGCTTTCTATCCAATTGTTGAGAAATTATGTTTCTCAGGAACAGAACTGCCAATCTCATGCAAATCAGATGGCCTGCAGATAAAAGTCACCCATGTTGCTTGTGCAGGTGTATGGGGCCAAATTTTGTAAGTCTGAGTTCAACAAGGAGAGCCAGTGAATTCTGTTTCTCCTGTGCGTGTGCTGTATTGACTTTTAGCTGTCACAGGCAGAGTGAGTGACATGGTGTTTGATAAATCTCACTGTAACAAAAGGGAGCCAAAGGACTGGAAGTGGTCCTGCGCTGTGCTGAAGGGCTCCAGCCTGATGAAAGCACTGGGGCTGGGCAGCGCCACGACCCTCCCCAGCAGCTCCTTTCCCAAGGAGCCCTGGTTGTGCAGGGGCTGCCCCAGGCTCCTCTGAAGGGCAGAGTGGGCACTCCTCTTTCCTATGCCTTGCATAAGCTTCAGTAATTACAGTCTGTCCTCTGGCTGTTGCTAAGACCATGGGTCACACTGTCCATGACTTTCATGTTAAACAAAAGCAAGCACTGCAGGATTCCTCATTGAAACCTTATGGAATTACTATTTTTAATCAAAATCACATGAAATGCAGGTGAAAAGAATATGAAGTGTATTTTCCATAAGGTGAAATAGCTGTCAGGCGGGTGTCTGGGCTAGTGCTGCAGTGGTTGCCCCTGCAGGCACCTGCTTGCTGGCGATGGGAGCTGCCCATTTTAACACACTTGCTGGTTCACCATCACACACAGAGCAGTCTCTTTAAAGCGTCCCACACTGCACTCTGTGGATCCTTTCCTACAACTGTGCATAGGTAAACCCCTTGCATAACTTTTATGAGGTGCCAACATATATGCTATTTTATGCTACTAGCCTATTTATTGGATTAGCTTGAGGATTCGATGCAAAAGCGGATGATATTGAAAATACACATCACTTCTATTGTGGCTAAGAAAATCAGCTTTAGAATTAGAGAGACCTTGTATCTGGCATTATGTATGGCCCTTTAGCTTTTTAGCATGGCTGTTCCTTGTTGCTATAGCAACCGAATTAACCATTTCATTAATATAATGGAATAAAACACATTTATTCATTTTTGCACTCACGGGTAATCCACATTCAGCTTTCAGCATACTTGTCAAGCTGTGCCCCTTTCACCTCAGCCCCAGATATTTCTTCAGCATTGCCAAAGGGTTTCTATTTGTATTTTTCCTTGTTGGAGAATGAGCTGTTGGTTTTGAAGAACGTTATGTTTTTTGTAATTAAATTTACCTTCATTTCATTGGTTAGCTTCTGCTTAGCATCCCTTAAGTGGAAAAGCAGACTTCACAAGCAGCATTTGGTGCAGAGAAGAGGTGTTCTTCGCATCAGAAAAGAATAAATCACTTGAAATAATGAAACCTCGCGCCTGTGATCAGCTTGTAGGCTAAATTTGGCATGAGGTGTTCTACAGTAAATACTAACAGTACTCAGCTCTGTGTGCTGCCCAAACAGTCGTGTTGCTGAACTGTGCTGTTAAAAGCAGATGGAGTGCTACACTCTTTGTTTACCTTGGGTCTAATGCTTCCCAAGCCATGCCCACGCGCCGTAAGGGTTATCGAAATAATAGTTTAATTAAAATAATATGTCTGCCCATCAGGAGAAGGAAGCAGGGTTGCTCCCCATGTGTGGCACAGCGAGGGCAGTGACAGCCCTGCCCGCATTGCTCTTCTGAAGTGCTGCCATTCCCAGTGCTGTCCTTATGCTTACCCCACAACTCTGCCAAGGCCTGGGGTGAAGTGGGGCTTGGCTCAAACCCAACACCCAGCGTTGCCCTTGGCAGCCAGGGGTTTGGCCAGCAGTAACCAAAACAGGCCCCACAGTCAGCTGGAAAAGCTCTTTGTAACATACTGGTGCCAGGTAGCCAAGGGGGCTGTGGTGACAGAGGTGCAGCCAGGAACTGGAGACCCCCTCAGCTCCAACTCGCTGTCTGCCAGTGACAGGAAGGGCCCTGGTGCACGCCAGAGACACCCCGAGACTGAGCCTGCTTTGCAGCAGTGATGGGACACTGAGTTTATCTGCGTGTTTATCTGACTGGCCTTCCAGCAGCCTCCAGTGCTAAATGACACACCAAATTTCAGCCCATTAAATCTATCATTATTAGCAATTCCACATCTGAACTCATTACAAATGAAGTAACGTGTCTGATACAAAGGGGGGTTCGGTTTTGTTGGGTTTTTTTTAATATAACTCAGAAGTTAAGAAACGGAAGTTTTACTGGAAACAGAGCAGATGTGTAAATGATTTTGAGAAATGAGTTAATTAACTTTGAAGGTATAAACTCCTTCATTAAAAAGACAAGGCATAGAAGTAACAGCACAATAGCATATTGCCTGCTATAATATTGTTCATTCACTGCTGTTTGAGTGAATGTATAAATCATATAGTCTACAAGGGCTAGTAGAGTCTGTATCATTCATGTGCGCTGCCTTCCCTACCTGAATTAAATTTTAAGTGCTTCCTCCTAGGCAATTCATTGTCTAAGAAATGCCCAAAGACCCAGAAGGAGAAAGTTATGTAGCTGGCAAGGTGAAAGACCTACCCTGGACAGAAAAAGCCTAAGCACAGAGGCTTTGTGCGCATTGCAGATTGTGCTGCTGTCATATTCTCCTCACGCCTTTGTTGCTCTTTGTATATGGAAAGCATCCTCCAAGCTGTCTAGAAGTAACACAGGACTAAGATCATTTTACCATTACATATCGTGATGCTGTAGGCTGAGTTTGGACTACTACATGTTATGGTGATGTTTAGCCTTTGCATCATTTGGTTTTGAGCAACTTGTCATCTAGTGTAAGTTTAGCCAGAACATATCATGTAATGGTTAACAGAGAGCTTGTGGCTTCAAAAACCTTGCATCCAACACTTTTTTCCCCCATGCAGAGGTAAATACTGGTACAAGAATTAAATACATTACTCTTTCTTCCCCCCCAGATTTTCTATTCTTTGCTAGAACTTGGCATGCATTAAAAATGGCAGTTGGGTACTTTATACATTCAGCAAAGAGGATGGAGTGATTTGGGGGGGTGCCCTTAGCTGCAAGTCACTGAAACTCCCCTTGTCCAAAAAAGATGAACCCAAGGAGGAGTCAGACAAAACAGTTCCTGGAAAATATAAACTAATGTAAATATGCATAATTGTTTATGAATATACATTTTGCTGATACAATAGTAAAAGTATATCAAAGGTGTCCCCGCAATGACAGGGGTGCTCTTGCCTGAATGCCAAGGGTACCCAGCGCTGTTCTTTTACTTTATTGGTTTTGTCCCTTATTATCTCTTTATTAAAACCTTTAAATCCTAACAAGAAAGTGAACCTTGTTTGTCACATCCAGCCATGAGGAAAAAGGCATTTAAAAACCCTGTGTGTTTCAAACCATCCAGGAGCCTGGCCTGGCCTTGGTCACTCTGTTCCCATGGTGGTGCGAATAGCGGTGCCTCTGCCCCTCCGGGCAGGCCTTCTGCGGCTGAGGCTGCTCCAGAGCCGCCGGGCACCGCAGCACGGCGAGTCCCCGTGCCCTGCTCACCGCCCTGCACGGGCTATAAAATAAAGGTTAAAAACTTGCTTCCCCCTCTCCCGAGGGCTGTTCTGAGGCTGTTTTGCGCTTGAACAGAGAGCTGTGTCGGTGCCGCATCGGGTGTTATTTCACCCCTAGTGCAGCGGCGCCTCCTGAGCCGACACGGAGCGGGCGCCCCAGGGCTCTCTGATGGTCTGGGAACGGCACACGGGCGAAAAACACGGCCAAGGTTCGCTTCCAGCCGCACCTGGGAGGGCCGGGAAGGGAAGGGAAGGGAAGGGAGGGGGAGGGACGGGGCGGGAGGGGGCGGGGGGGGACGGGGGGGGGCGGGGGGGGGCGGGGCGGGGCGGGGAGGGGGGGGGGGGGGGAGGGGGAAGGGAAGGGAAGGGAAGGGCCGCAGCAGGACGAGCGCCGCCGTCGCCTCACCGAGCGTTCGCATCT
>VWPU01018971.1:0-38982 GCA_013398955.1 Callaeas wilsoni
AGACCCCACTTGGAGGGCCCTTTGCCTGTGTAAGACCCCCCACCACAGTGGAGATGCCCTAAATAACCCCCAAATCTTTTTAACCTCTTTGGGATTGTAAATATGGAGGATTTTCAGCAAAACCACTTCACCTGCTCGCTTCATAGTGCCCCGATTTGTGCTGATTCTTGATGCTTCTTCTCCAAGACAATGAAACCAGACGCTGATATTGTATAGGGAGAAAAACGTGAGACAAATTTGCTTTGCACATCCTTTATTAAAGACCCGTCTGGGCCCCTTCCCTCCGCGTTTGCCCCCAGGACCGAGGGGTTTGAGGGCAGTGGGAGTTGGCAAGGTTGCACAGCAGCTTTTTAGTGCAATTTCGCTTCACTGTCGGTGCATCTCTCAGGCTTGCAGCCACCCCAGCAGAATCAACAGCCTGTACCCAATTGCTTCGAAATGAACTTAAACTAAGCAGATAAAACACTCCAGTAATTTTATTGCAATTTGGCTCTGCTGAACGTTGAAGAGCATCCAAAAGGTGGCTGCTGCTGGAGGGTGTCCAATGTCTGCTCCTCCAGGAGCCGACCACGATGTGCCCCTTTCCTTTGGCTCCTCCACCCTCTGGACCCCCCAGGACCCCACATGGAGCAGGACTTTCTTCAGCTCTGAATTTTTGCAGCATCCCCAGCGTTGCTCCTCTCTGAACATCACAAGATGACGGAGCTGCTGGAGTTCGCAGAGCACATCTGGGTGTTGCCTACCTTGGGTCAATATCTTTGGAAGAAAAACCTATTTGGCCCTAAAGGAGACGTTTTAAAAGGTTGGATTTTACTCAAAGCCCACAGCTTAGCTGTGGCTGCAGGTGATTCCTCGGTGGAGGCAGCAGCTGCTCACACCAAGTCCCTGATGGATCGTTATCCACCAGATCCTCGCTCCAGGTCCAACTGGCTGCAGAGATGAGGAGAAAGTCTCCTGAAAACTCCTTGCAGAAGAGATTCTTCCAGTTTGGGGGATGGATGAAGAAACCAGATACCAAAAGAAGCTTCGAGTCAAAGGAGAAGAGGATCCTGAAGCTCTGATGGATGGAGTGGCTGCTCTCGGAATTTCTGGATGCTGGAGAGGGATGCAGCAGTGCCTGTGGGCAAACAGCTCTTCCTGCCTAAGCTTAGCCAGGCTGAGCTGCCTGGTTTAGCCCAAATTCCAGGAAAACCACGTGGGAACCAGAAGTCCATAGTATTTGAGGAACACTGGGAACAGTAGGAAAGAGGGGTTTTTGACGCTCAGGTTTGCAGTGAGCACAGGAGATGGGGCTGGAGTTGTGATCTTCTGAGAGATGGAAGCCAAGATTAAATGAGATGTACGGTCCTGGGAGAGGGGAGGAAACCCTGTCAGGTCCCACCTTCTGGAATGTGAGCATGAATGTTACAAATTCCCTTTAAAATTTTGGCAGGACTCAAACCCCCTCCTCCACTCCTCCTCCTCCTGTTTTCAATCATTATTTCAGCACCTTTCTGTCTGAGATTCTCTCTCTGTTTCCCCAAACCTTCCCTCTTATTGGAGCAGTCAGCCAGGCTCTGCCTGATACATTCCTATCCCAGAAATCCATGGAGACCCTTCCCCAAATTCCCTCTGGGATAAGCACCAGCCCTGTGACTCCATGGCCACACAAGCCCCACACACTCGCACTGCATAAATCCAGCAGAAGGGCCAGAGGGACCGGGGTCTCTTTTTTTTATTTTTCCTGTGGACAAAGTGATGATAAAGAAAATTCTAATTGGTACCCGTAGCACAGAGGCAGCAGCCTTTATCATCAGTCTTGTGGTTTAATGAAATAGAGCAGCAATTCCCAGTTCTCTCCCCAGTATTACCCAGCAAACAGCTCTGTTTGGTTTCCACGGGAGCGGCCGAGGTCCCCGGAGACATCCGACATGGAAAGCTTAAAGAAAAGTCACCAGTGTCTTTTATAAAATGTTCACTTTGGGCTGTTACCAACCGGGCTTGTGGCTGAACAGCTTCAAACTCCTGCTCCAAACACGGGACACAGATTCCCTGTGGAAGGGTTCACACCGTGTTTGTGTTTACCCTTCCCAGGACATTCCTAGCGCCCACCTCGAGATTCTGAAGTGGTGTGGGAATGGGGAGGATGGTGCTGGTGAGGAGCTCAGGGAACACCTGAGCTTTACTTGTTCCTCAAGGAGCAGAGCAGGCACCCAGCATCCAGCAGGGAGCAGAGCCTTGAGCTGGAGTCGGAGGTGGGGAAGGCACTGACCCATGGATGGACAGAGGGACAGAAAGGCAAGAGGAGCAGCAGCGTGAGCCCCAGGGGTTGGTGACCACCCACAAGGGGGTCCTGGGAGAGCCCGGGGGGAAGGAACATCCCCAGCTTTTTTTTCCCTCTTAATTCTGCACCAGGCAAAGAGAAAAAACCACGGGAGGTTTTTCCACGTTTCCAAGAGAGCAGGGCACAGATCCTACCACACAAGGCACCACAAGGCTCTTCCCTTCCTCACCCCGGTGACAGTGCCACGGCCAGACCCCCCACCCTGGGCACCTACACCACGTACCCAACCTTTGCTCCCAACATTCCACCTGGGAATGAGGCAGGACAGTGTTTCTCCTTAGGGACGAGCAGGGAAGGATGGAAAGCCCATCACAACAGGGCTGCTGCAGAGGTGAAAAGGGTTGGTTCAAAGAAAAATCTCACTCCCAGACCAAAAGGAAAGGTTTCAGTATATTTTAATAGTAAAATGATTCTTAATTTTTCAAGCAATGTCCCACCTGGATGAGTCTCAGCAGGATTTTTGCTTCCCGGTCCTGCTGTACCGGGGCAAAGCCTCGGAGGTCGTGGCTGTACCTGTGCAGAACAGTCCCCAAAAACTCACAGCGTGCTGCCAACACCACCAAACGCCTCCCAGGCAACCACCACCACGGCACAGGACTCTGCTCAGGCTCTCAGGAGAAGAGCAGGAGTTAAAAATTAGCTTTTAATAACAGTCTGGGTTAAGATTTGGAGCAGGCTACGGAACAGAGGAGAGGCCAAGGTTTTATTTAGTAAAAAGGTACGGACTCAGGTAGCAGAACACCTTACAGTGACTGAGTGGGCAGGGAGGGGTGAGGTCAGAGCACAGCCCTCGCTGGGGTCGGGTTTGGGACGGGGAAGACGACAGGGTGACTGTAGGGGAAGCAGCTTCAGACTCGAACTCTGGCTCCAACAGAATGGATTCAGAAAAATATTGCATGAAAAGCCTCAGGATTTTCGTTCTTTCATAGATGTATATTTACCAGTTTTCACAAAGACTGCAGGAATACGATTATAAACAATAAATTAGGACTTCATGTTGCTATCATTTGGCATAACACAATCAGGCAATTTTTCCTTTTTTAAATATAAGGCAACACAAGCCAACACATAATTTAATCCGTCTTTAGTCAAATTGCTTAACTTTGCTAAGGAGTTACCACTAAAGAACGGGTTATAGTACACTTAAAAGAATTTAAATAATGACATAAGTGTACTAACTTACGCAAGGAGTCAGAAACGTACTCTGCTAAGCTTTGAAACCTAAATATTTGTTACAGCCCAGGACTACACGTTCTAAATTAAAAAAATACAAATAAATGTTTTCTAATTTTCCCATTTACGAAAAACTTTTAAGAATCTCTAGCCAACTATGACGTCACTTCAAAACTTGTTTTTTTTAAATTTTTTTTTTTTTTTTAAATTTTGTATGATGTCTTTAAGATTTTTAAACCATGCTCATTAAGGAAAGTTCAAGGAGCAAATACTTAAGGCTTTGTTTTTCCAAGGGCTGTGAGGGAGGCCAGTGGATGGCAGAGGCCAGTGGGTTCACCCATACACAATGCTACTCAAACCCACACTACCAGGCGACATTCATACAGAAATATTACACTTAAAAGTTACAGTGTAGAGCAATATTTTTTAGCCAGTGTACATAGAAAGAATCAATGCATTTATTTTTTTAAATTTTCTTCTTTTTTTTTTTTTTTTTTTTAATTTCCAAACTTGATAGTGATCATTATGTTCAAGTATTAGTCTCGTTAACAGAGATGAGGAATTTTCTACTTACAACAAATTCGGCTGTTCGAAAGGAAAGGGATGTTTTGGTACACTGAGGAGAACACGATGCTGAGGTTACCCAGTAGTTAGTGTCCTACAGTCACTGACTCAACTGGCTGCTGGAAGTGACGTGGGGAAGGAACAGAAGGAGTTAGGCACCGAGACCCTGGGAAAAAGGGATGTTATAAATAGCTTCGCTAATTCCCAGGGAGAAGAATTGTTCCGTAAAATCCGCCGGGGTGTTTGGATGGAGAGGAACAGGGGACTGTCAATCCCACAGTGGCTTGTGAGAGGAGCTTTGCTTCAGACCAACCACCTCCCGTCCCACAGCGGGACCGCGCTCGCTGCACCAGGGATGGGCTGAGCTACACCTCCTCGCCCTGACAGTAATTCCAGCTACCAGAGAAGTGGCTGAACCCTTTTTGGAGTCGTCAGTGGGTCTGGATTCCCTTCACACGAGGCTGGCCAGACTCCTAGCAGCGAGGGGTTCAGACGACGTGAGCTTTGAGGCTGGTGGAAGGGCAGTGGGGAGGGGGAACACGAAGAAAGGCAGCTCCCCGTGGCTGCCTTCGTCCCAAACCCGCCGTTCCCCTCCTCCATACCCTGTCCAGAAAACAGAAAGTGTCAGAAAAATCTGCCAGAGACTTTTGACTTTGGACAAAGTCTAAATGATAAACGTGGGCAAGAAACAGCTGAAAAGCTTCTCCCTCTATTAAAGCCTAAATACATACCCCTAGCTGGCTCTTTTCAAACGTAGGCTCTTTTTCAATTACACAGGCCTCTAGACAGTGCAAATGGTCAATGTTTAATGCATTAATGAAATGGGCTTTCGAGTTGAAAATAAGCCCTACTCCCTGACAAAATTCTGTTGCTCTTAATCTTGTGAGGAAATTGAGATGGAAATGGAAGCAGCTACGCTACCTCGCTCTCGCCGGAGCTGGAGAACAGATGCGGCTGCGAAACCCTGCAGCAACTCAACCTCAGTCCAGTGAGGAGCTGCTCAGCAGAAGGCAAAAAAAAAAGCTGCAAAAAGGGGGACTCTGGGGTGAGGAAACAGCTGTGGCGTGAAGTAGTGTAATGAAATTCTTTGACACAAAAGGCATGTTAAATATTTGATGCATAAAGGAGGGAGATAACATGTAAGCAAAGCTCTTTAAATATATAGTATGTCTTCTTCCAATGGGTACTATAATGATCACACAAGTTTGCAAGTTAAAAACGCCTTGCTTATTAATTAAAATTAAGACTAAAACCTATATTTTTTTTTTTTGTCTGTGAAAGTGACTGCAGCCTATCTATACCCTGGGTGTTGAATATGAAGATTTCGACTATCGGTTGGTTCAGGTGCTCGGTTCATGGGAGGCCGATGGACTTTTCCCAGCACGGCCATACTCTGGTCTCGGAAGCAGGACTGCTGGAAGTCCCCACTTAGGTAATCCATGGTCTGCATCACATTATTCTGGCTGGATGGGCCAGCTCCAGCTCTGTAATGAGTTCCTCCTGCACAATCCAGCGGCGCTCCCGCTGGCTGTCCCCCGTGGAAAGGCATGGCGAGGTCCTGGGACCCAGAGCTGTCACTGTTGGGCGTGGGCAGAATGTTATTCCAGAGGGGCTGGAAATAGTGCCCATTGGTATATGGCAAAGGTCCTTGCAACCCGTTCACAGGAGGAGAAGGCGTAGGCTTCTCGATGGGGGGCTTCAAGCTGAAGGACTGGCCCATGCACAGTTCTTGAGGGTAGTTGGAAGTCTTGCCAGGGAAACTCTGCCCTGCAATCTCTCTCTGAGGGTGCTTCCCTGCGAGTCCAGCAGGCCCAGCAGCATCCCCACACATTTGCTGCAGATGTGCAAGCTGGTGCTGGTTCCACGCAACCGATTTGATTTCGTTCTGGTAGGCGGGTGGCACCCTGTTAATATTGACCATGGGCACATTAACAGAGGCAGGAGGAATAGCAGCAGCAGCATGGTCGACAGGGTTTACTACACAGGAAGGCATGGGTGTAGGGACATTGTGAGTAGATACCCTGGTACTTGCATTGATAAGCAGGTTGCGACTTATAGGGCTGGGGTTTGCAATCTGTCCCTCACACACTGAGGTAGTGCTAATGCCAGCTCTGGCCTGGCAGAACTGGTTAATCTGGTGCACAATGCTGCTCAGGTCCGGTGGCTGGTTCTGCTGCAGGGTGGCAGCCATAGAGAGGGGAATGGTTGAGGTAGACACGGTCACATTCGGCGGCGCGTCTGCATCCGGCATCTTTCTGCCTCCATGTAAACCCGGCTGCAGCAGCGGATTCGGGGGGTGCTGCAGGGTCTGGTGTGCCATGGTCTGAGGGTGCTGCAAGCCCTGCGCCTGCTGCATGTTCTGCGGGTGCGGCAGCGCCTGCGGGATCCCCTGAGGGTGCGGTAAGCTGGGTGGCTGTGGAATACCCTGAGGGTGCTGCGGGATGCTCTGGGGGTGCGGCAAAGTCTGTGCATGCTGGAGAGCCTGCTGGCGAGCGAGCGCCTGGGGGTGGGATAAAGTGCTTGGTGCAACGTACGGCGTGGAGGGGGGGTTCATCATCGCCTCCGGCAGCAGGCGCGCGCGCGTCCCGTCAAAGTCCTTGATGATTCCTTTCGCTGGGGATTTGACTATGGCCAGCAGGCCCGTTTTCGTGGTGGCCTGAGACGGGTAGGGGCTGTACCTCTGGCCCGAAGTATCGAGTCCGTTCACAGTACGGCGTATGTGTTTCCTCTGGGGAACCTTGACGCTGTTTGGAAAGATTTTTATAGTCAGTGGATTGTTGGCGACCTTCTTAGCATAAGCATCCAATTCTGCTGGGGTAGGATACTGTGCAGATCTCATTTTCTGTGTAGTGTCCCCTGCGGAGAAAGGAAATTCGTCAGTTCTGGTAAGCAAGGGATCAACCCCAGGGCAAGACAGTCACACGACAAGGGTAGAAAATCTCCAAGGAATCAAGAGGCAAGAAAACTTCATCCTGCCAGACCAGCGGGTCATGTAGCAGATACCTCATTCCCTTTATTACCTGGTGACCAACACAAGCCCCAGTTCAGCTTAAGGCAAGACCTGCCCAGGGGAGCAAAACAAAACCATGTTCTCATCAGAGTATGTTTGCAGTTGGACAGAAACAGGCAACGTGTTATATACATCAGATTGTCTCCAGCTGAAATATTCCTCGCGGCTTGCAGTGGTTTTTGTTCTCTTAATTTAAGCTGCCTCCCCATAGCTCTTCAAGCCACTCTCGGTATTTTTACCGTGGAATACGAAATCAGAACGTTATGAATTAAACATGAAGCCCCTGTAATCCCGAGGTGGGAACCATACTGTGGTGGGCTGACCCTGCCTGGGCACCGGGTGCCCCCAAAGCTGCTCTGTCACTCCCTTCCTTGGCTGGGCAGGGAAGAAGAAACACAGGGTCAGAATAAGAGAGATATCACTCACCAACTACTGTCGTGGGCAAAACAGACTTGAGGAAATTAGTTTAATTTATAACCAATCCAATCCGAGCAGGATAATGAGAAATAAAACCAAATCTTAAAACCTCCTCCTTCCACCCCTCCCTTCTTCCCGGGCTCAGCTTCACTCCTGACTTTCTCCACCTCCCCAGCACAGGGAGATGGACACAGCTGCCTCACCATGGTCTTCCCCACGGGCTGCACGGGAATCTCTGCTCCAGTGCCTGGAGCACCTTCTCCCTCTCCTTCTGCAGTGCCCTGGGGGTCTGTGCAGAGCTGCTCCTCTCACATATTCTCACTCCTCTCTCCAGCTGCAGTTGTGCAGGTTTTCCCCTCTTCTTAAATCTGTTATTCCAGCGGTGTGTCTGTCCCGGAGCCTGCTGGCACTGGCTCCATCAGACATGGGAGAAGTTTCTAAGCAGCTCCTGCATCCCCCCTTGCTCTGCAAACCCAATACAAATCAAAGCTTCAGCTCAAGCCTCCATTTACACCCCACTCCTTTCCTAGGTGCTGACATCTGAAAGCACTTGGAGTGTCTTTCTGTGCATTAGGAAGCTCTTGTCAGCCCAAGATCAGCAAATGGAAGGAAGCTGATTATTTTATGGCCTGCAATTATTTCTTCAGCTGACTTTTCAGGGTGGCATCTTGCTAAGGACAACATCCCCACGTCACATGGCAAAATGCCGTGATTACCTCACGAGATTAAAAACATGCTACTCCCAGACAGAGACAAAAGGCTTCTGGAGACAGAGGTGTGGTTTCACTTCCTCTGATTTACCAGATACCTACCTGGCTCACAAGCTCCAACTGCTTCTGCAAAGAACTTCAGCAATCTAGGGAAATTCGTGTGTCTCTCTTGCCATAATCATATTCCAAGCAGCAAGTTGAGCTGTTTCCCACCACAGCTCTGCTGCCTAACTCCTGTGAAACTCCTGCTGATTTTATAATCTTCAAATAATGGCTTGCAGCTTTGACAATATCCAATTTAGCTTTTGCTTGATTCCCACCCCCCCCACCTTGAAAACAGTTCACTGGAAAAATATGCCCATCCTTTTTCCTAAAATTTTCAGCATCCCTGTGCTATCTGCTGCTGTGCTGAGAGAACAGGGAATGTGGCAGCCACCCAAGAACACCCCAAGCCCCATATCTGGCCCTCTGACCCAAGGAAATTTAATGCTCCAGCAAAGAGCTTGCTGCTCCCAGGCAAACAACTCTTCCTCTTGAAAATCCACCTGTGATTCTTTTAAGCAAATTGCCTCCAAAAGATGAGTACCAGCTACTTCTCTCTTTGCATCCTGCAGCTTCCCGTTGTCACAGGTGAGGGAGAGCAGCTCTGCTCTAAGAGCTCTCACTTTCAGAAAAGAAGGGTCAGAAAATGGAAAATAGAACGGATACCAAAAGAAAGGTTAATTATAGCAGTATTAAAAATACCTTTTGTGAAATAAGAAGCTTTACGAGCAGTTTGTCTTACATCTCTAGCACAGCTCGTACCACGGCGCCGGTTATACTTGTACTCCCTGTGCTGTCCAGACACTGGCACATATCATCCCTTTCTCTTAATCAAAGGAAATATTAACCCAAACATCCTCTCTGTGCACGTCCCTGTACCTGTCTCTGCAGGCAGGTGGTTCCTATCTGCCCTTTTGAGCGAGCTGCTGTGCTCCTAACAGAGAGGAGAGCCTCCGAACGGCATTTGCCAGTATTACCCTGCCTCAAAAGCCAAGACCTTCATGAACTCCCAACCTTTATTTTTAGCATTGCCCACGCTCATTAAGGTCTGTTTCTTCTCCAAGACATGACCCTGGCAACCCGCCATGAATCAGAGACGAACCAAAGGACAAAGGACCCCATACCTGTCTGTGTTACGGTTTACGTTATGCTTGCAGACGTTGTCACATCCTATTTTCAGATGAAAAATCAAGTAGATGCTTTAAGACACCTCTGCCATCAAAATATCCCAGCCTGGTTTACGTTTCTATAGTCAAATCAGTGAATTAGGTGGTAAATATAAACACTAAAGAGACACACTGAAAATTCTCTTATCCAGTCATGCGTTTTTCTGTTACACAGAAGTTGCAGAAAGCAGCTAAAACATGGGTGTTTGAACAGGCTGCAGCCATCAGTCAGACATTCCTCTACTCCCAAACCTGGAAGAAGCACTTCCTCTGACAAGAGAAAATAACCCCTCAGTTAAACTTAAATGACAACCCAGCACAAAGTCTGGCATGCTACCAAAGGCAAACCATCTTTTAAATCCCTTGGATGGGATCTTCTGAGCACAACCACCATTCCAAACAGCACCTGGTTTATGTACAGGTAAGATGATGCTCCTTCTACTCCAGGCTAACTCAGCCATGTTACTCAGGCCTGAAGGTGATGTATTTCTGAGTGCCCCAATGTGCTTTGCCAGTAGTTCCACAGGCAAGATTCCATGACTGTAATAATTAAGGCAGTAAAATATTACGAGAAGGGCGTTACACGGTGAGTCAGAGTCTGAATATCCCATACAAATATCCTACAAACCAATAAAGAACAATTAGTTCTGGTAACTAAGTGAATGGAAAACCTGCTAGAATAGTCTGAAAGAAAATGCTGGTGTTGGAATATCATCATACGTGTGCAAGAGCAAGAATTCCAGATCAGGCCATAATAAAATGATGAGACAACGGCAGACGAAGAAGCTTCATTAGGAAAACAATGGGATGAACTCCAAGAAGCTCTCTAACGGTGAATGCAAGGCAGAATACTTTTACTGAAAAGCAATTATTTCATGTTTATTATAAGGCAAAGCTGTGCATATGAGCAATTACCCCAAGAACTTGGTGAGCTGCAAGTTCACAACTCCTGCTAATCCCGTGGCAACTGATTCCCCTGGTCACACTCCTGGTCTCACCACTGGAGCTATTTTTGTCACGGAATGAGACAGATTTCCCTGCCTCACCTCAGCACTAATGGAACATCTTTTAAGTGCATTTCACATTAAGACTTTAAAACCCACTGCTTTTAAAAGCTGCCTATGGTTAAATTTTCATTATCATTAAACAAAATACAAACAGGCCTTCAGGATTGCTACCCTAATGAGAGCTCCTGCACTGGGACAAGCCAGAACCAGTTGTGTCCACCTCGTACATAAAAACCTCCATTTCAGCAGTTTCTCTAAAGGCTTTACAGGAAAAGCCCTCCCAAAAAGACTCAGTTTAGCTGATGATCTCCTGCTCAGTCCAATCTCCTCATCTCTGATGTTCCCTCCCAACAAAATACTTTCTAAGAAGCAGCTTTCATTTGATTTTGCACCATTGTCACAAAAAAAAGACCCTTTTTCCTCCCAGAAGGTCTGGCACTGCTGCTACACCCAACAGTGGCTGCAGACACAACCTGAACAATCTTGCCTTAAATATCCCAACTGACCAGTCAGGTTTATACTGGAGTCACTGGGAGGAAGGAGAGAATATCGATACTGGGCCAGTGAGAAAGCCCCTGTGTGGAAAAGGATGCACTCCAGGGTTAGCCTGAACTCAGGCTGGAATTCAACAAAAAATACTGAAATTGGAAGTCCTGTAGTCGTCAGTTTCTAAAGGAAAAAATATGTGCATATTAATCTACCACACTCCTACTGCACAGACCACTTTTAAGAACAAGCCCCTTATTAGAGAGTGAATATGGGAAAAAAAGCTAATTGAGCTAATGTGGATTTTTAAGCACTAATAAAAAGCTTGATCCAGAAAACTACACTTAGAAATTATTAATACAAACACTGTAAGTCTGAAGAAAGGCAATCCTGTGGAGTTCTGTGCCTTTTATACAAGCAATAGCACTATTATTACAGCCTGCTTCCACCCCCCATCAAAAGTCACAAGTCACTGTTCATTAAAAAATGCTCATTAACTCAGCTCTGCCCTGGCCAGGGGCTGGGCTACTCATGCATCTCCAGCACGAGAGAAATGCACCAATTAATTGTGCCCACATCTGCAGCGGAGCTGAGCGAGGTCTGTACCAGCAGCCTCATCCTCCATATAAATCAGAACAAACCCAACAGCTGAGCATTACCACTGCCAGCCCGTGCCTGCCAGCTACTTTATGTCCTAAATTCTTTGAAATGCAGGTCCCCAAAGCTCTTCACTGAGCAGGACACAGCAATGCTTTCAGCACACGGATCAGCAGATCTCTGAGAAACAGCATCAGGTACCATCAGGTGAGGAAAACTGCCCAACATACCAGCATGTTGCCTTGTAAAGCTGTAATTAGCAAATACCTGATTTATGCACAGCTGCCCTCACATGAACCTCAACGTTTTGCTTTCAGAACTAAGCTTTGACAAAGAAACCTCACGCAATGCAGGGATCTGGGCACGTCCTCACGCCACAGCTGGTCAGCAACGCTCCCGCTGGAAATGGGAAAGAGAAAGGAAGGGATGCCCAGTTTGATGCCATCACCAGTCCTTTGGTGAGTGAAGATTTTTACTGTTGCTGATTGTCATTACATTTACCAAGCCCACAGAGTCAGCAGAAGTGCTGTGAGGGAGCTCAGGTGTGTATGTGAACCGTGTCAGTCACTTCTGGCACGACCAGGACCCTGAGCAGGTCACCCTTAAGTGAAAAATTACCTTCCTTATTTATTTTCTGTAGTGTCACAAGCCTCACTATATGAACAATTTAGCTGCAAGTGGACTGTAAATCACTTGGGTTTAAAAAGCAAAGAGTGCATCAGTAAACTGAGATCTCCCAATGCACATTTCAAACACAAGAGACAGGTCACAGCCCTAAGAACCAAGTACACAGACCTTACATAGAAACCTTGGCATTTCTGAAATTTCAGCTGAACAATCAATGTGCTACTTCAGTGATAAAGAGGAGAGACAGAGTAAGAGTTAAAAAAACCTCTAGTCAGTAAACTTACATTCCCAAGCACAAGTTGTTCTTAAAAATACCAGTACAACTATGAAAAAAATGACTGAAGTTATCAAAAAAGAATTATCAGAGCACTCTGCAGACATATTTTCAGAGGCACCAAAGAGACATCAGAAAGAAGACAGAAACTTTGAACTTCAGTAATTTGGGCTAGCTCACTAATATTTGCAGTATAAGCCCCAGGTATGTAGAGCAAGAGCTGCTGACCTCAAAAGGTTTGCATTAGACTGATCCAACTTTTATTGGTGTCTACGAGCAATTGCACGAAGGAAAAAGATTGAGGAAAAAGTTGTGTTGAGAAGCAAATCAGCTGGCACACTTTTAGCACAAAACCTTTTCAGCAGGGAGGCACGAATCTCAGAGGAACCTCACTTGCTGCATCCTGCTGTGGTTAAAATTAACCTCTGCAGAGCCAGGAACAGGGGAGAGCTTGCTGCACACACGTGAACCTCCACAGCCATTTCTCAGAGCCTTAATTGACAGATGCCTTGAAGGCGTAACAAAAGGAAGACTCTACATTAAAATAGTTTTTCCACTGTATCCTAAATGTTTATGTCACAGCGGTACCAGAGCCAGATTTAACAGTTAACCACATCCTGCAGACAAAACATCACTCACATTTCTGAAGTCCAGTGTTCATCTGCGTGTAAGAAAGAAGCTGAAAGGAGAGGTCGCCTGGTCCTGGCAGACAGGCCAGCATGGCAGACAGGCACTAACACAACATGGGGCATTCACTCCTCTGCACACTGCAACAACAGAGAGACAATTCAAAGTTATAATACAAGGAGGAACAGAGAAAAGAAAGCGGCAAAGAGCCATCCCTGGGTGAAGGCCTGACCAAGCACAGATGCGCAACCGCTGCTCCAGTCCTGACTGCATCTCCTAATGGCAACGGAAATACTTCAAGAACTGGGTCATCTGCAGGGTTAAAACCAAAATAGCTGCCTCGCTCTCCTCTGCTGCTTGACACACAGAGAATAATCCGTAACTCTGTCCTCACATTTCAAAGGTGGCTGTTTTGAATGGTAAAGAAAACCACCATCACTCATTTCACTATGCTGAAATGCACTGGTATCCACCAAGGAAACTTCTCTGGAGAAACCCTGTCAACTGCTCTTTTGCATTTAACAAAAAGGCATGGCATGCATAAATTGAAGGCAAAGTATGCAGCACTCTGCCTCGTGGCAAGATTAAGCTGCATGCTACAGCTTGTAATTTCTGTGGTCCATTAGGCTGAAAGATGAATGGCTGCAACTTCCTTCATTTCAGCAGAGACTCGCTAACCCGAGCTGCTCTGGGAAAGACAACAGCAAGACGTGCACAAAGGGGCTGCAGAGGTGCCACCATCCTCCTCTGTTTGGTCCAGCATTTAGGAAATCAAACCTCGAAATGGAGCACTAAAGCTCTTCGTACATAAACTTGGCACAACTCTCCTCAAATCCCATCGTTGCTGTGCAAAGAGGGATCCCAGCAACAAGGCTAACCGGGGCTCAAAGTGTCCAACGTTACTAGAATTATAGAGATTTAAGTTGGAACAAGATCTCTAGAGGCTATCTGGTTCAAGCCCCTGCTCAAATCCTCCTGGCTGCAGCACTTTAGAAAGTTCTGGGAAAAGGGGTGACAGAACAAAGCTGGGGGAAACAGTAGATTTTTTCTCCTCATCCAGATGTCCACAAGCATCAGTGCTGCTATACAGAGCAAAACACCTAAGGAGCAGCTAGAAAGGCTTTGGGACTGGTTATATGACCTCCAAAACACGGGAAGAATTGAAGGCTCCAAGACTTCTAAGCTGATTTAGTTTCAGTCATTGTTTCACAAACCCCAATTAAAACAACTGGGGAAGCATTCAAAGATCAAAAGGAGGGAAGCAGAAAGCTCGAGCCCAGACATGAGAAGCCACATCCGCCAAAACCTCTCAGAGGCCACTTCTGAAAGTCTCACTGCTGAGAAGGCACAAACAATGCGATGACAGCGATGTGACACCGTCAGCACGGCCACCTTCATGCTCCAGAAGCCTCCAACAGCAGATTTCTGCAGGGACCTTTTAAAGACTTGAATGTGAAACCTCACCTCAGACCACCAGCACAGGTCAGACTGCCCATGGAACACTGGCACCAACGGAGTGAACAGCGTGGACTCAAAGCTTTCCTGCAGCACAGCAATTACTCACTGTGTACAGTTCATTAGCTCCATGTTTATGCATCTCCTCAGCTCAACACGCAAAGGTTGATTAAACCAACGGCCAAGAAATCTCATACAAATATTAATTTATGAGAGCTTCCGCATCTTCACTGAGCGAGTGCTCGCCAAAGCTGACCGAGCGTGGCTGGGTGAGCCTGCTGGGTGCTGCTGTGACTAACAAAAATAGTTTTGGGCACTGAATGTCAGCCTGACAACTCCAGCATGTTGCCCATTCACCCTTCCCACGCAGAGTAACACGGACCTGGCGCCGCGAGAAACACGCACACCACCTCGCCAAGGTGCAGGGCTGACAGCACGACAGAGCACGTTTGTATCATTCTCCATTTCATTCCTAAGAGACAGCAATAATCAGCACTGCCAGAAGTCCAAAATATGTAAAATCTTGTAAAATAAACCTAAACCTGGATTTTCTTCTGATTGTCTGAAGGAGATGGAATTCTCAGTCTTTCAGAAATGATGACTGAAGACCTGTCACATCCACATCATCAAGGAATTGCTTGAGGAACTGAAAAGTTGCTCGACCTTTATAGACGAGACTGTGGGTACACAGCATTCAGTGAAACTTTGCCGACAGCCTGTGGGCAGCGGTTCCTTGTCCCAAATCATGCCCAGCAAGACCGAAAAGACAAAACAAGAATCCAGCTCCTTTTAATCAGAAGACAAAACCGCTGTGAGTTGTCAGAGCTTTACCTGAGTAAGCAACAGAAACACCCACAGTCAGCAAGAAAAAAATAATAATTGTATTTTCCTTTTTTCCTCACTTCATCAGCTTCAGAAGGCTGGCACAAACAAGACCTATTTCTCAGTGAAAAGCAGACAAACAAAATTAAGAGCCTTCACTATAGACAGAAAAACAGATCACACTATTCCCGTATGCACCTGAGTATCCACCTTTTACTCCAAAAACATTTGACGCCAGCCCAGGATTCACTTCCCGTCCCTGCAGGGCCGAAGGAGGTCGGTGTCTAAAACATTATTTAATTGATGGCAAGTCTGTGTGCAGCCCTGAAAGAGCACAGCCGTGCTCTGACTGAGGGAGCAGCATTTCTGGCAGCAAGATGCGGGGAGGGTTTGCTCACCTGCTCCATCATTAACGCTCATTAGAGCCTGAACTGTGACGCTCTCAGCAAACCTCTTGCTGAAGTGCCCCAGCGAGGTGCACACAGCAATAAACAGGATAATGGCACATTAGGAGAGAGAACAAGTGATTAGGAGTGGTCACAGCATTCACCTCGGAATAGCCAGGCTCCTGCTACATGACAGCAGTGCTTCCTTGAAGGTCAAAACATGTATTTACAGAAGCTTTAGCTCCAATATGGAGAGCAATGTTTTAGAGACAGCTATAAAGGCAAGTTGTTCCCGCAGGCAGATAATCGTTTTAGGTAATGCCAAAGGTTCATAAAAGACTGGGGTGGCAATAATAATTTTAAAGGAAATATTGGACTTACAAAAATAATTTGAAGTGGAAGCCTAAAATTGCTCCTTTAGCTTGATTTGCAGTAACCAAATTGATGACATCTAGGTCACTGCTGAGCATTAAAAAAAGAAATTCAGACTTGTACAGAAGTGCTGACCATAACTCCATTGCTGAATTTCTCATTATAATTAAAATCCTGCTACAGTTTTTGTTCTCTATGAAATCAATACCAGTCTTCATAATCGAGATCTCAGTATTTGAAAACAAACGCATTTGAAATATCTTGACAAGCACCCCATTCGTTTTTTCTAGACAGAAATTAATTAACATTTATTCCCTTTGAGATACTCAGCACCTGACTACTCCTTTCTGACCTGACTCTTCCCCAGCATGAGCTGGCATGGACAACTCCAACTCACCACCAGCTAAAATGAACTGAAATCCCTGGCATGGGCTGTATTTGGGATTAAGGTGAGCACTACTGGCTGTTTCAGGACTGGCAGCTGGACCCATCAGCCCCTCCTGCTTGGGTTTATTCCTTCTAATTAGTCCAGAGCAGGAGATGAACTGAACTTGGCACATCAGGACTTCTCACCAGCAGTTTTGGCTTCACAGTGGCGACTTGTGTGGGCACCAGCACCTGCAAAGCTCCAGCCCCTCCAAGGATGAACGGTGTGCTACTGGGGGAACTGGAATGGAGAGGGTTTTGCACTGTACCAGGGTCAGTAACACTGTCATCTAAACCAGTCAGCTGCAAACTGGAGAGTGATCTGACCAGTAGGCTGTGGCACCCAGCCACGGAGGGCTGCGAACCGTGAAAACCTCAGTTTTCAAACTGCATTTTAAACAGATTCTGTACACTGCCAAACACAGCACAACGAGCTCTGTCTTGAAAAAATATATATAAAAAAAAGATAAAGCATATTTCTAGAGGAAAACAATCATTAGAATGGAATAAATAAATAAATACCCCTCTTTGAAGTGATTTTAATCTAATCTGGCTGCGGGATATAATCTTAACAGAACACATACTGCAGGATGCTCCACAAAATAGCAGGTTTAGACATGTGAACAGATTTTTTTTCTCCTAAGATTTATTAATAATTAAATCAAAGCATGTTAAGCTTAAGAGGGATTTGCAGTGCTTGGGATTTGGGGGTAATTGACATATCCTCACAATGACTATTACGTTCAGCCTTACCTGCACATCAGGATGTTTTCTGGAGGCAGCACAGTGTCCCCTGTCACCACAAGGCTCACCAGGATGGAAGAACTCACATCCACCCACTGCCCAGGGACACCTCTGCACAGCTAAGAATCAGTTCCAGTAGAACTTACCACAATATTGCCTTTCTTGACTTAAAAATGTATCATTTTCTGAATTATATTCAACCTTCAATATTTACTGCCTGTGTGCTTCTCAGACCAGGGGGTACTTTTACAACCTAGAGTAAAACCTAGGTGTAAAGCAACTAGCAGGAAATTTCTAACACAGCTTTATCATTACATAAAAACCACATACACAGTTATTGCCAAGTTTTTAGATATACACCAGCCTCTGAAGCTCCCGAGAGGCCTTACAGGGTGACAACACAAAGGAAACAACTCCCCACAAACCACCCCTGGCCAGCCAAACACGGGAAACTGAGCTGGTTTGGAGGAAAGCAAGCTGGTGAAGTCTAAAGTTAGGTTCTTGAAAGTAAACACGCATGTTTGAAATTCCACGATTAACTGCGAGCTTGTTCACAAGCCCCGAGGCCAGGAGGAAGCCAGAGCATCCACCCACACACAAAAGAAAAAGCTCCAAACTATTCCAAGTTTCCAGCACCCTGGGGTCCCGCGAGCCTCTGTGTGAGGGTTGTTAAAGGCTTGTGGCTGCTAGGCTTTGCTTCTGCTCCGCTCTTTAGTCACAAGGCAGTTCCACGAAGTTCCGTATCCACTGTGAAGTTCCGTATCCACCGTGAAGTTCCAGAGCCACCGGCGGGATTCACGGCAACCCCCCGAGCGCACGCGGCACATGCCAAGTTCAGAACGCGAAAAATGCGGCAGGCAACAACAAAAACTAACCGGGGTTGTGAAGTTTCTTTGGTACAAATGTCTGCAAGAGCTTGCCAGGAAACATAATTGAATCCGGGCCAATTTTCATGCTCCGAGGGAAACTCAGTGTCTCATTTACCCCCCGGCAGGCTGCTCAACACCAAGGAGAATAATTCCTTTTTCCTCTCCCAAAGTAACCTAAAATGTAGGGGTTTCAAAGACTTGTTCATGTCAAGGGCAGACATTGAACCCTCCTGCCAACCTCGGCATTCAATACGACTCCTTCCAGGCAGCCATGCTTTGCTTGACAGTGTCTAGACCCATCCTGCAGGCTTCCTGCCTTTTTCCAGCTCTAAAACTCCCCTTTATTCTTGGGCACTTACCAGAATGGCCCTTTCCCAGGACTGCTGAAGAGCCAGAGATAAATCTTAGCGTTTCCTGGAAGAAAATTACCAAACTAGCACTGTATTCATCATGGGCTGGTATCACATCCTCTTAATGCTTTATAAATGGAAAACTGCAGAACAGTGGGCAGAGAAGTTGCCCTCTGAAATGGCAATAAATCACAATAGCATCGAGTGTACTTGGGGATAAATAAATAGGAAACTGAACAATAGAAAGTCGCCTTTTGTAGCATGGGGAGTGCACAGTCAGCACCTGCCAGCACAGGACCTTTGGCTTTCTGCATTTAGGTGGACCTTTTGTGGACCCCTGCAACACTTTCGATCAAAATCAATTTTTGCTTCTTGCCATTTAATTAACTATGATTTCGCTTGTAAACCACGTCACCTTTTAGGCTGACCTCCATTTATAATGTTACTCAGGCAACAAAATTAGTTTGGTGGGGAAGGCAGAGAGAATTTAAATGCTGCCAATAGCACAGTTTCGCTCCTCTCTCCAAGCTGGGATGACAACGCCCAACAGGGAAGAAAAGGAAGCAGCTTTGGGATAACAGCACTTAAATGGAATATTGCTCATATCGCACTCCTCATGCCCAAGGGCTATCACTGAAGGCTTCTAGGTGAGCAATTTGGAACAGGATGCAGTGCACTAAAAAAAGCCAAGGAGGCGGCCCTCGACTTCAGGTATTGCCACATGTGACATCAGCTCCACCAAATTCACTCCTCGGATAAAGCAGCAGCCAGCTCAAGGTTATGATCTTAGAGCTGAAAAAGCCTTTTTTTAGGTCTGCCCCAAGAGATTATTTTAAAACACAGTACTACGCATCTGCTGAGGAGTAGAACAGTTGGCTTTAATTGTAAGATGGATTTTTACATAGCTTCTGACCTTTCATCTAATTGAGGCCTGAAGAAGAAAAAAAAAAGAGGAAAAGCTATACGTCACTTCAGTTATTAAAATCCATCAAGCTCAGACTTTAGCCTTGGGATAACCACAGCCAAAAAATTGACTTGCAAGTAATTATCACTGCTATCTGCAATAAAAGTTAATTGGACATAATTGAACTAAAGCCCTAATCTGAATGAAGCTGTTGCTGGCAAGAAGCCTGCTCCTGCTTGCGCTCTGCAAATGGAACTGCTAGCAGGAAAATGGACAAACACGAGGCTGCTTTACAGTCTGCCCACTGCAAATCAGAGCAGTTCTGCAAACAGCTCGTTAGCTCGGCCAAGATAAAGCCATTATGAGGGCCCGTCCTCACCAAACACACCCTTCAGCTACACCCAAACAGGGTGATGGAGCAGAGTTTCAAAAAACAAGTTTCAGTTTTATTGACCTCTTAATTACAGGCACTGAAACATAAGACTCACGTCACCAGACGCTGGTTTTATCAGCCCCCGAACCTGTCAATACCGGTACAAATAATGTACTTTTTGAGCACGTAAAGATACCGACTCAAAAGGTTTTCAGTGCTGATAATTTACCACCTTCATGCAGTTCAATAGCCTTTCCTGTTGTAGGACCAGCTTCTTTCATCTCTGCAGCACAGCAGACAATTAGCTGCTTTCTGTGCTCAGCCCATGCAGGTGGCTGGGGGAAGGGAGCGTTCAACTCAATTCCTGCTGATTCGTCCATTTATATTTTGCATTTTTGTTAACTAACAGACCAGAAAGCCGTCGTCAAACCCCATGCTACTTCAGAACTTCTTTACAATTTTAATTATTAACACACTGTCCTTCACCAAAGCATATCAAAGCACTTAACAAACATTACAGAAGCCACATAACCACTCTGACACAGGCAAAAATTGCACACGACTCCTTTTACAGTTGGCGTCAGGTTTTTTGACCATATTTATGTTAGAACAGTGGTCTCCTGATGATGGACTAGTCTATGACAGGAGAGATGGAACAAAGTATCTGGCTCACCACAGGTTCCTGAGGTAATTCTGGATGAAGCATTTAATCACCTGATGCCACGGTCACTCTTTGTTTAAAGGACAGCAGTGGGTGACAGTTTTCTACCACTGAAGACCGTGAAGACAAATGAAACTGCAGAGCATTTAACACCACCTTGACTTCTCACATCAGGCTTACAAGGTCACGGTCTGGGCAGTCTCCTGGGGACAAACGGACACAGATCACCTTTGCCTCTCCTGAGCACCACTTGCTCACCCCTGCTCCTCTGCATCTCCACAGCTCAGACCTTCTTAGCTCAAGAAAGCTGCAAGGAAGAACCAGTGACATCAATTCCCTTTCATGACCCAAATCAGTGGCTTACTTTACTTTGCTCAAAGCCCTCACCTATTTTTAAGAGTATTTTTAGATTTAACTCTGTATTCTGCAATGTGGCAGGAGCTGACAGACAACACAGGCGTAAAGTAGGTCTTGCCAGGTGTTGCAGGCCACTCCTAAGGTGAAGCAAAGATGTAGAAAAGACAAGTCAGGACGATTGCAGGGCCTGGCCAAAGCTTCAAAGAAGGATTTCTGGCTGTACTTGAAACACAAATACTAGTGGTCAGTTGTGAGACAGATGAGATACTACTTTTACCATGGGAACATATGCAAGAAATAGGAAAATCGACCCGCCTGAAGTCAAAAGCAATTTGAATAACTTTGTATCTGCCTCCTCTCAATTTTCACTACACTAAAGCACTCTGACCTTTAATTAATTTTCTTTCTCCTTTTATATGGTAACTTCCAGCTTCAAATTCTTCATGCTGTACTGGTGGGAAACAGGGATGAAGACACAGCCTGGCACATCTCTTAGCTATGTTCCAGGGTGCATACGGCTCCACAGACACTTGGGGAGGGAGCAAAGGATGCTACAGTTGAACCACAGCAGCTAAGAGCACAGGCCAGGTAAACACATCAAAATAAAACTTACCCAGGATATCAGGCTCACATTTTTATTTTCAAAATGCAAAACAGACTCCCTACCCACCACTGTAACAGTCACAAAAGATCCCATTTTCCTCAACAAGATACTGTTAGGCACAAACAAACACTCTTTCCTCCAAAGCACCCATTATCCTCGGGGCAAACTAAACCCAACTTCTTCCTACATGCTCGAGCAGCATCTCTAACATCACGGCAGCTCTGAAATATGGAACAAGACTTACAGACACGAGCGTGCCTGTTCTCATGTGAACATGAGGGAAAATTAATGTTACTTGAGATGACTTCCATCCAAAAGGAAACCCAGACCAGCCCAGCCTCTACCAAACTACAGGATGCTGCTTACACATACCCCAGTGGAGGTACCATGCATTCCCACCAACAGACATTCTCCATCCTTTATGCAACTTCCTTCTGCCTTCAAGTGATAAGAAACCAAAATACACACTGACCCTTTTCCCATAGGGGACAGCCTGCAGTTATAACCTCAACATCCTCAGCAGGAACAGGGTTATGGGCAGCTTTCCTACGTGCTCCACGTGTGGGAGAAGGAGAAGGTTATAGTTCTGGGCTTTACTTTACCACACAGGACATGCAAGAATTGTGAGCTTCCTCATGCCACTCTTGGGCAGAATTCCTCCCTCTCGGCCTTCTTGCTTTCCCAGATCTGAAAAGGAAGTTTTTCTTAGGTACAGCAAACAGCTGCCTAGGCAAAGGGGAAAGGGAACATGAAACAGTTCCCTCTCCTGTGGCTGCTTCACAGAGACCACCATTTTCATTATCTCCTCTCACTTCACACTTACTCTGTAAAAGCCCTGAATTAAAGTCTTAATCATGACTTACAGAAATCCTTGTGGCTGCACATGACAGAAGGAAGACAGTTTTTCCTTCTAAAATATCGTTAGAAGTTACGGATTACGACAGTTCCTGGGTAGGAAAGCAGCTATCCTCCCCTGTTTATTACAAGCTGATTATTTAAAAAAAAAAAATTCAGAGCTAACTTTGAACAAATTTTACCTCTATTCAACAGACAAACAACAGAGCAGACATTTGTTAGCTATTGAAAAATACGTTTTGAGTCCTGTTTTAAAAATAGATTCACTTGAAAATGAGAAATATTTGCAAATAAAATGAGGCAGAATGCATTATACTTCATACAAAACAAAAACCGAACTTGCATACAAGGAATAAAAATAGGAAGTGACTCACTTTTGGACCAGGTGTGCTGGTGGTGTGTGAACATGGGCTCACGAGGAAGATGGATTTTGGTTTGCATTGGTCATGCTCGTGAACCATTTTGACCTGTACAATCACACTGACAGTTTGGTTTAGTATTTATCTCTCTGGACACTGAATTATGGTCCCACACGTGGTGAAATTTTAACAGCCCATTTACAATGCCAGCAGTGAAAAATACATTTTTAAGATCCAAAACTGGAGATCTCTGATTGTGCACAGTGACAGAGCTTCCTGCTGGACCATGAACACATCAGCTCTTGGATACACATTTTATCATTTGTAAGGGCAAGATAAGACCTCCTTCTGTCGTTGGAGATACCGTGCAGCCAGCTGCAAAGATGAAAAGCGTTTTAAGAACCTCAAACAGAAGCTCCAACACACGTACAAAACACCCACCAGCAGAAAATAGAAGCCATCAGGTGAATACCAAAGAGCTGGACCAGACACTTGGGATGGTGTTTTCCTGTCAACCTTCACAACGAGGTGCTGGTGTCCCGCTGGCTTGTCCTGACACAGACCTAATGTCCTTATCAATCTCCCAGGAAACTCAAAGGCCACCTCGTAACAACTCGACAGAAGAAGGGACAAGAAATACATTAGTTGTGAGCTACTTTTAAAAGTCTGCTATTCTCAGTGCTTTCCTGAGAAGCACGGAAAACGGCCACGTGCACAGCTGGCAGCTCAAAACAGCCACAGGGAAAGAACACGAGTGTGCAAGGTGCCTTCAAAGCCTCTGCACAGCACAAGCACCAGAGGTTTTTGTCTGAAGACCTGATAAAACACTTCAGCATGATCTCACCTGGCTCCTTCAGCAGCTGCCACCACACCACCTTTACCCAAAGCTTACATCCACAAAAGATTTCTTTTTTCACAGAAAGTTTTACTGACTACAAGGTGAGCAGGATGTTTTTGTTTGCTTTTGGGCATCTTTCCTTCTCTGCACTTGCATTTTTCTTTTAAAAAACACCCCCAACACGCAGAGCAATAAATAAATTGTACTGGCACAGAGGGAGCTGAAACTGTACCACAGGCAGGGAGATCCCTTTGCACGGCAAACACAACGTGGCTGTGTGGGAGAAGAGAACAAACACCGCTGCTGCAGCCTGCATCTCAACAACAGAGCACAAAGCTGCCTGCACGAAGGTGAGCTCCTGTTAACCCATCTCCAACAGCCCTGACCTCTACTGTGCAGCTCCCACTAAAAGTATCCCCAGCTTTTAATTTCCAATTTGTCTTTCCAGCCACGGAATTGCTACAGTCAACAAATTCAAAAAGGTAAATTTTTCTACCTTCAATTAACTGCATTAGTAGTGTTTATAACTACGTGATTGATAAATGCTCTACAGAAGCTGTAATTAATGTATTTTTTCCTTGGAACACACACCGAACCCCTTGGCGCTCAGACACTTAATGAAAAGCAATTTATCAACTTGCTTTGAACAGCTGAATCTGACTCCTTAATGCAGAGAAGTAACATGCTTTGCTTTAAGCACCACCACTCCGAGAAAGGAATGCGCACCGCGACATTCCGAATGCCATCAGACACGGCTGGGATTTTGATCGGGATGACAGCGACCAGAGCGCTCATCTCCCCGGGTATGATTCAGTCTGGCTTAACTGGGATCCTTTCCTCCTGGGATGCAGTCGAGCAGGAGATTTGTGCAGACGTGCTTTTGCGGGATGGGGGGTCGGGAGCGCCTCTTCAGGACACGGGACGAAGTTCCAAATTCTCCCATGCCTGGCACGCGCGCACCGGGAAGCAGCAGCAGCAGCAGCTCTGAGTATTTCAGCCTGGACATGTGTTCAGCTGCTCACAAAGCAGACAAAAATAAAGTGCTTACAGAGTGTTTGAATGCTAATTTCTCAAATTGAGCGTTGCTTTGTATAGTTGACATATGCAAAAAAAAAAAAAAAGAAAAGAAAAAGAAGAGGGGGAAAAAGAAGCATTTAGGAGGAAAAGTTTGACATCACAGAATATTTTACATTGGTATTAACCACTGTAGGGGATTAACCAACCTTCAAAGCCTAAAATCTAAACTCCCATTTCTGGGAGCATAGGTTAGAAATTTCCAGTGCAGAAACTGGTCTGTACTCCATGTGGCAGACTGAACGTAAGGATTACATATTTCCATTGCGCATGTAAGTCTGCTTCCCATTCCTGCAGGGTCCTGCTCTCTTCCATTTGTCTTTTGATGCAGATAAAAGCTAATGCAGATTGCAACTGCTGATACAGAGAAAGGCGCAAGACACAGCGAGCCTTTGGACTAAGGAAAAAAGGGACTCAGGTCCAGACTGCTCGAGCACGTCAAGAGATTGTCTTTGAAACTATAAAACTAGAAATGAAAGCGGCGCTGCGTTTTTATTTGATTTGATCAAAGAGACTAGAAGGGGGGGGGGGAGAATCACATCTTATAGATGCAGGGTAGCATTTAACTACTTCACACACGATGTGGGATCAGCTGATCCCATACAGATATGAATTTGGAGAAAAAACAAAGAGGTAAAGTCACTCCAGCTCTGCAGAATACTGCGTGCACAGATCACGGCTTCAGGCTCTGCAAAGAGCAACGGGAACCTCTTTCAAAGCCAGAAAGTCGCTGGAAGCACATACCCAGCCCTCGCCACGGGCACAGGTTTCCAGTCTCCAGGGAAGAGCAGAGGAGCAAGCTCCTGTCAAATCACAGAAAATAGACTCCGAATGTAATGGCTACTTGAATAAATCACTGATTACTCCCTGTTCCAGTGCTCTGACTGTGGGATAGCAGCACACCGTGGCAATCATCCCAAGGAGGGCTTTGGACTGCGAGCTGCAAAGGGACAAGACCGAAATTCTTGAATATGGAGCATCTGCTCCAGCACGTGCTTGGCACCAGGAGAACAAGGCTCTGCAGAAGCACAAACGGCACTACAGGTAGCAGCTTTGCTGATCCCAAATTGCAGCATGGGAAAAACAGATACCTCTTGCTGCCACATTCCCTAAGAGAACAGATTTTAAGTATCTGCTCATGGAAATTTCTAACCGCAGAAGGGGAACCATTTAGATTGCCTCTGGGCTGAAACCATCTAGGTCTTTGCCTTTCACTAAAAATTAAGCAGAAGTCATTTTAACGAGGCAGGGAAACAACAGTCTTGCACAGGAGATCAAAAAGCTCTCCAGATGTTTATTTTAAATGAAATTCAGAAGCCAGTATAAACCAGATTTTAAACACTGAATAATCCTTACCATAATTTGCATGAGAAAAACAGGCAAAAGCTTCCATCCTATTGCTCTGAAACTCTCCAGGAACATGCAGGGTTGGATTTTGTTCCTAGACTCTTCAGATAAGAATCTGAAATATGAACAGTCTCACACTGCAATCTGATGGCTGTTAAGAATGTTTTTCCCCTGTGCTGTACACTCGGATGCTCAACACATACACAGGGGCATCCCATGTGAAGGAAGTATCTGGCCTTCCTCACCAAAACTGTGCAAAATTATGGATTGAAAAGTGTCTAAAAATGACAGTCCTAAATTTTAAACTTCTTCTCCTCTTGCTGCTTCCACTGAATGCCTCCTGATTGAGCAAAAGCAGAATGTTCAGGCGTCAATCTAAGTAGTTTGGGTGTTACGCTGACAATGTCTCTGGAGAGGGGAAGAGAAGAGAGGACAGATTTCCAATAGCTCAGACACTTCCCTGGAAGCAAAGCTGCTACACAGCAAAGGAGATAAATAAAGAGGGAAAGTAACACGCCAGAGAACTTTCACCAAGGTCGTGTCAGGATGCTGAACGCTCCCCATCTGCAGGGGAAGATTTAGATGCCTGTTCCACCACACATATCCACTCCCCTGTTGGCAACAACAGCCCTCATTAAACCAAACCGGTTCTAACCATGAAAGAAAGGACATTGGGAAGATGATATTAGCTAACAAATGCAAAAGGAAAACCCAACTGAGGCTGTTCTGGATGGGTGCCTTCTGCAGCAAAATACAGCCCCATGGCATGTGCAGAGAGCCCCTGCACGACCTGGGAATGGGCAACACAGGCTATCCCAGCCGAAAGGATGGACAGCTCTGCTCTGATCAGTGCTAACAGCTCCTGGCTTGCAGCAGAGAGGAGATTCCATACCCATTCACCCAGAGCAGAACAGGGATCCCATCAGGAACAGGAGCTTTTAGGACTTTGCTGCTACACAGGGTGACCTACAGGTTGCAGTTCCTCCTTGCTTTGCAATCAAAGGGCTGTGGGCATGTGGCAGAACCCTGCAGACAGACCCTACCACAAAACAACAGCCCTACCCCCCAAATATTGTATCAGTTACTGCTGTGCCCTTAACAAGAGTGTTTCTTGCCCGTTTCAGCAATCTGAAAGACACGCTGGGCAAAATTTCAAGCTATGACAAAGTGATCTTATCACTTCTGTGCTGTTCTCGCTACACAAGCCCCTGATTCAGCAGCATGTAATAAAATCTTCATTTGCATGAAAAGCACTCTCTGATCACAAAGTCTTCTGTTCGACAGCCCTCTTCCCATCCACAGCGTAGAGATGCAAGCACCACTGTCATTTTGCCTGTGACTGAGGTGGAATATTTTATTTATGTTTTATTTGGAGAGGCTTTCAATGTTTTAATGTCATCTTTTCCTAAAAACCACAGTATTTCTGAGTAACAGAAAAGCTGCACACATCCCAACTATGCAAGCACTGCGAAGTTCACTCACTACGCTCATACCTGTATTTTTAATAACCGTGTCATGTGAAGGACATTTCAAATCAGCACAAGGTAACCACGAACAGTTCTAAAACGTCTTTTGTATTCAACAAGTCCAGCCTTCTCCAGTTTGCCTTTAGACTGCTTGCTGTCATTTCACACAGCACTCAGAGGATGTATTTCAAAGGGAAGGAAGGTGTAGCCATGCAAAGAACAATGTGCTGCCCGCAACAAGATTAATCGCTGTCATGGGAAACCAATAAAAACAAGTATCTTGTTATCTTTCTTTACAAAGGGACTGTTAAAGCTTAACTATATTAGGAAACTTTTTCCTTTGGACTAAACCATGAGCCTAATATATGTGGGCATCCCACATGCCAGCATATGCGATTAATTGGCTCTCGCCTGATGCCGCGGGAGAAAGTCCAACGTTCCAGAGGCAGGATGGAGCTTTCACACAACCAGCCTGTGCCCTCTCCTGACTACAGCTCTGTCACCAAGGCCAGCCCCAGCTCCCTGTCCCGTTCCAGCTGACACCACCTCCCATTTCCACCTGTTAACCACGCCACACGTACGCACCCCAACATCACACCCCGCTCTGAGCGAACTCAGCCAAAGCAGAAATACCTTTCATCACGTCAGCAGTGCGGTCCCCATTTAGAAACGCTTTCTTTCACGTTAATCCAGTGCCAAAACGTGGTGGTGTGGGCTGTGCTGATCCAGAAACGGTGCTAAGGATGCTGCTGCCTCCTGTCTATCACCGCACGCCTCATCTCGCGCATGGCCAGGCAGTGACGGCCCTGCGACAACAGGCACTTTAAATTGGGCAGCTCAGCAGCACATGTACACTGAATTTTTGAACAAGCTATTCTAAGCTGCTTTGCTAGCAATTTCTGGCCTGTGCAGTTTGAAAGCGCACGGTTCTGGCCCTCACAAAGAGCAGACCTGTAAATGACATCTTGAGGATTAAGCTGATTGAGATGCAATTTGCCTAGCAACCATTCATTAAGCAGAGTTCAGAAACAGGCCAGCAATCTATTCCACCTCCTTATCTGAGCAGTAAACAGATAACAGTCTCTACTGTGTCCTCTATGCTCCAGTTCAGACAGATTGTAAACAGATTTTTCAGAAGTTTAAACTCCTACGGTAAATCTCCGAGAACAATCCTGCTCTCCAAACACGAGGGATTCGGCTTCACCAAGTGTCTTACAAGCGTGAAACAGCTCTGGAAGGAGGGTAATGCAAATCAAATTGTGAATGCATTTGCAGTTCCTGTGCCTCCAATATTTTCTCACATCAAGCACTAAGAGCCCATCCCAGTCGTTAAAAAAAAAGTTTAAAAAAATCTTAATCACACAAGCATTTGGCATTGCTATTCTGATCACTAAAAAAAACTCAATAAAAATCTTATTCCCTTCCTTCATCTTCTGCAAGGAATCGATTGACACTTTCAAAGTCTTTGATAAAGGCTCCCCCGCTTCAGAGAAAAAAACAAAAGTCACGTCCTCCCTCCCATTAAGCATTTTTTCCTCATAAAATAAGCAAGACAACGTAAACGTCATCAGTGGAAATCAAACCAGCTATTTCAGCTCGAAAATTTCAGCTGAAAAGATTAAGCGAAATCATGATTTTGCATAATTGTTTCCCTGCAAGAAACATCTGATAATATCCCATTCTGCTCCAAAATTAAACAACAAAGATTAGCACGGACGTATTTAAGGCTATATACCTGAATGGTTTGCCTTTGGTGTACCGTTCTTCTGGGAAATCACTGTGACATACAGCATGCTATTACAATTAAATATGCAAGAAAGAGGAATTAAACTGACTATGAATAATTAATACCCTACAATACTACTTCATAAGGAAAAGACTGGCTGAATATTCCCGCAGATGAGATCTACCCAAACACGAGGCACAGCAGAGCTGGCAGCTTTACTTTTATGATGGGGTTTAAAACACCAAGTAACTTTATGGCTGCTACTCAGTTCTAGAGAAGGTGCCAGCCATCCAAGCCTTCTCCTGCTGGATTCCCACCCAGCTTCAGAAAAATGGGAGAAATGCAACTGTTGCAATAGTTGCTGCACTGCTCATCTACATCCCGGAGGTAACAGGCTTCCCATACACTTTCCATTAAAAGGTATAAAGCAATTATCTGACTTCCCAGTAGGGAGAATAAAGCAAATATGATGCAACAATTACTTAGGTGATAAGATCAGGCTAAGGTTGTGAGAAAAAACAATTAAAAATGGTTGCAAGAGCTAAGGAATGCAGCTTACTTTCCCAGAATCTCTCTTAAGGACAAAGATACCATCAGCTCCAAGAGTCGACCTTCCTGTTTCGAGTTTACTGTTCTGGAGGCTGCAGATCATCAACTGTAGCAAAGCTGAAAATCACGATTAAAAATATGCTCTTTTTTGCACAACATCACCCCTAAATTGCATAAATTAATATTGACTGAAGTCCTTGTAAAACCGATATCCAACTGTTGGCATTTTCCATCTGACTCCAGTCGGGTCAGCGCAGTGATCATCGACACAAATACATTTGTTGCACGTTTTTAGCCGGAAATGCCCAGTTCCTCTCAGTTTATCCATGCATGGCACACCCAACACCCCTTCTGGAGACAGGCATCTGAAATGCAACCAACATTTGTGGTCACTGAGGTGGAACAGGGCACTGCTACTGCACTTGCTGAAGGTGACAGCATCCTTCATCTTTAAGCCCCATATTGCTCCAGGAGGGTGTTGCTCCTGCAGGATCCAACACTCCAAACATGAGCTGAGGGTCTTTCTGGGCACAGGCAAAGCCATGCTCAAAGTATGCTGGCTTAATATTAATTTTCTATTAAAAATTAATAGGATTAAATGAAGCTTGCAAGCCTATGGGGAACCAAGGCGGTTATTTTGCCGACGCACTCGCTGCCCAGAGGAGCGGGATGTGAGGGACGGGCTGCAGTGTTCCTGCAGGATGCAGGATCCACGTGGCTCATGGGGGGACCAGGGGGCTCTTCCCCACACCCCCAGAGGGACCCTGGGTTCCATCAGTGCTCTGTCACTCCGTCCTCCTGCCCAGAAACTGCTGGGGAAGACAAAACCTTGATGAGATCCTGGTGAAAACCCTGGTGTCTTCCCATCTGAGATCCAGCCTTCTCTGGACATTGCCTCCAATCCTCACCCACGTGCCCCTTTCCCACTTCCCAGAAAGAATTCCATTGCCAACAAGAACCCTGCAAATAGCCGGAGTTTACGTAAGTTTAACCTTCAGTCTCTATTAATGCTAACGGAATAGGAAAAAATTAACCATGGTGCAAGAAAAAAAGCCTGTATCTGCATTTCTAATTATACAACAAAACACACCACGTGGCAGTATTTCCAAGCACCTTGCTGGGAATAAAATAGCCAATGGACTAAGGCTTCCATTTGGAGTGGTGGATGCAAGAGCAAACAGCACTGAGGCTGTCAGAGTTAAGGGATGAGACATGAGAATTAATGGAAATGAAGTGACATACACGAACGATGGTAACAAAAATGTTAATAATTAGAAAAATAGTCACCTTAAAAATTTAAAATTTCATGATCTCTCCTACTTTTTAATGGCTTAGCCTACTTCTTCCAACCTAATTTGCATGATCAAAACAGGCTTCCTGCCAGGAAGCATTAAAATGGCAGCCCCCCATCGAGACAAAACTCCCTTCACCATACGAGACTGAAGGACTAATAACTATTCCTAAAAACATTTTAAATCCATTAACGTTGTTTAGCAAACACTTATTTAGAATTAGTGCCGCTATCAGAATTTGATTGTGCTCTACTAAAGTGTTCCATAAAAGCCTTTGAGGCAGGAGCAGGTCCCTCCCAAACACCTGTGCCATCTCCAACTCTCTCCAAAAAGCTGAGCACCCTCACGCTCCTGGATGTTTTCTGTCCCAAAACCCCAAAGCATTCTCCAAGATCAACCAGACAATTCCCAAAAGCTCTTCAGAGTGCCAGGCTGGGCAGTTGGAAGGACCCTCCAAGATGCACAGAACAGCCAGACCAGACTACACCATCCCCACCAACCTCTCCACTGAGCAATTAATTCTATACACCAAAAAAACCCCAGGTTAGTACAAAAATATAAATCTCAACATTACTGATGCACTGAAGATTTGGATTCTGATAGAAATGTATGGTGGTTTATATGAATTTGTCCGAGCTATGTGTTATCCTTTCAGTGCCATCTGCACAAAACCAGAGTTTCATCTAAGCACTGGATACTAAAATAAATCATTTTCTCCGTATCTATGATCTTGTTGGAGACAGACGCCACAAACCTGAGAGCTGGCTAGTGCAGGCTTGTCTAGTCACAAATAAAATTACATCCGCATCAATATGATTTATTTTTAATAAAAAATTAAAGCAAACCAGGCTCTTCATATCGAAACAGGCTCAGCCAGCACCCTCCATGCTTACAAAAGACATCATGTACGGTGTGAAATTGTCAGAATAAAACTGGGATTGGCACTGTCATTTCCCCTAATAAGAAATACCTCTATCAAGAGACACATTTTAATTGCCACACATAATGAAAAGTACCTGCTCATCCTCCACTTGCTGTATTTATTGCTATTTAAATTCAGGACTACAAGTCTTGGCTGGATACCTTCTGGTGACTTTAGTTTTTTGGAGTGTCCATGCCCCACCAGATTTTGAAGAGTGAATTTGGCTCTCCAGTACAATACAAATGACCCATCTCTGTCCGTGCATGAACGAGGTTCTTGGGCTGTACTTCTCAAAGTATCTCGTCCTCAGTGTCCCCTGTGAGTGGGGACCTCGCAGTAATTAGCACAATCTGATACTGGAAACTCAACTAATTCTAACACCGATCCCTCAGGACAGCACAGCCCATGATTTGAGGAATGTTCGTCCCAAAAGACCCTTTGTTTCTACCTTTCAAAGTCACCAAAGGCTGGTAAATAAATTATATTCTCCAAAAGCTTTGCAAATTCCTTTCTCCTGGCTGGATACATTCTCCAACCACAGCCACAGCTAAAGGTTTATACAGGATCACTGAAAGCACCAAAGCTGTTTTATTTTCTTACACGGAGCAACTTCTAACATCTGCAGTCACTGCTGTGAGATTGCAAAGGATTTTATTTGCCAAGTCAAGCTGTCGAAAGGACAGATTATAAAAAATAAACACCAACCATTTTTAGATCTAACTTTCCCCCACAGACTGCGTTTTATGCCCTTTCACTGGAAATGTTACATCAGAATAAAATCAGATTTAATTGGCTCTTAAATAACTGAACAGCCACTTTAATTTTATTTCAATAGCAATAATTCATAAATCAAGCAGCTGAAATCCTAGCATGGCACGACAAGTAAATAGAGCAGAACACAGTGAAGGAGAGCACCAACACCACATGGTGAAAGGTGATTTTTCCCAAACTTCACACGTCACCATTTTATGGACATCACAAAGGTACCACCACATAAATACTTGCACCTCAAACCTGTCCATTTATCAGCAGTAACTGCTTAGCAAAGACCAGTGGATGATGATCCTTGCCCAACTGAAACTGCTAGGAGAATGGCTGGGATTTTAGTCACGGATGCAATTTCCCTCATGCACACTAGATGGAACTATGGAAAAATCTTAATTCTTTCCTGTCTCAACTTCAGTTCAAGTGGTTGAGATGTTATGTTGGACAGTCACATTTTGAGAAGTTTTTTTTTGCTCTTCATCAGCAACTTCAGTCATTGATAAACTCTAAGTAAAAAGATGCCCTGAAATATTAAACTAAGCAGTGTTGGAAATTAATAGTAAATATAAGAGAATATACAGCAGAAATACTGAATATATTATTCAGGCTGATTTCTAAAGTACACACATTCAATTTCTAGAGTATTTGAATAATATTCACTAATGAGATCCTTCTGAGCCACTGAAGGTACATTTTTTTAAAGCTCCAGGTTATTATAACAAATACCACCTTGTCAATGAATAGAAACAGGGAATAGAAAAGGTATAAAAGGATTCATAAATGCTGCTGCAGGTTTGACTGGAAAAAAACCCCAACAGATTTGTAGAAAATAGTGGGAGAGGTACAGGGAAATAGAGAACCTGAAGTCTTACAGAACAAGCAGATCAGAGAGCAGCAAACTTGAATGGGATTAAATTACACACGAATCTCCTGGAAACGATCTTAAAAGTGACTTGTTCCAAAACAATCCATTTCTAAATTTAAACACTAAAGAGTTCACAGACACAAAAACTAGATCAGGCAATGGTGTGACCAGGAAAAGGTGCTGGAAGAGCTGTTTTCCCTCCCCTACTCTGGGCTTTTTCACATATTGATTTTCCTCCACGCTCATTCACAAATGCTCAGCAGAGCTGTGAACAATTTAAAGTCAAGGGATGCACGAATTACCAGCTCCAGGAACACACCACCCATTTGAGGCAAAAGCTGAGGGCTTTGCTGCAGCTGAAGAAAATAAAAACCAACCCAGAATCAGAACACACTGATGAGCTGGAAGAGAAGGGCGAGCAAATCCTCATTTTCCCTGTCCACGACAAAGCCAAAGCACATGACATTCCTCCAGCTTAGAAGACAACAAATTAAGAAAACCAGTGTCAGAACAGAAGGATGAACGAAGAACAATGCTGGATGAAAGAATATAAAGTAGGCATGAAGGGCTCTCCTTTCCAGATGTTAAGAAGACATGCTGTTTTTCATTCCAGGTTTAAAAAAAGATAAGCAGAGGAGGAAGTTTACTTTGAAGAGTGGGAGCATCTGCATAATTTTTTGAGAAAGGTTTATACAATGCTATTTCCTTCCAACAGAATTTAAACTATATCTATACATATATATCTGTGGTGTGGGCTCAAGACAGTCACCCTACAATATTTTTGAAAGTGTTTTCCATGCAGCAACTGCCTACAGAGAGGAGCAAAATGAGTGGTAAGGGACAGCCACAGGAAAGGGCAGGACTGTGAGACACACATCCTCCGACATGCACACTCCAAGTTTAACAACATGAAGGCAAGGAGAGGGACAGCCGGATACAGCAAAGGATATGCTGGGGCCAGGAAATGAGAAAAGAATCCACAGCGCTCAACACTGGCTTATGTGATATTTTACCAACAAAAACGTGAGGTTTTTTTTTTTAGCATGTGGCTCCCACCTTAGCCAGGCCAGGGAGATTGTCCCGGTATGAGGAGGGAAATTACAGGGAACAACTGCATGCTAGATCCACTCTGAAGAGCAGAGCACAGCGTTTCACCTATTTCCACTTGCTCTCGCGTGGTTCCCAAATTAGAAACAATCAGAATCCTGCTGGAAACAATATACGGCACCTTAATTGGGTTGGCTGCACTACAGACGTCAGCAATGTATCACTTAGTAGATCCTTTTTGACTGCTTTTTTTTTTCCCTTTAATACTAAAAATAGCTGCACTTTCATGGTTCACCTTTTCTACATCACCTTTACTACAGACAGCCTGAGAAATTAAACATTCACGCCCGTTGCCCACCAAAGATCCTACAGGACCCACACCTGCTGCAGGCAGGATCTGTCACCTAATTCAGCAGAGCTGTACTTAAAGGTTTGTCTCAGACACGCTGCATTGACAGTGAACCTGTTTTCTAACACATTTCCCTCCAGTACACCCATCAATGCATCTATTTAAAAGCCTGGAGCAGCTCAGTTATCTCTAAATACATCAACAGCCAGTGCTCCACGCATTCCAAGCGCTCCAGAATCCCTGCACGGGACTTGGGAATTCACATGAAAAGTCTTTTCCAGTTTTCATCCCCAAGTGCTACACCCCCACTGTTCCCTACCAAATCCACGCTGCAGCCAAACCACATTCCTGAGAAATTATTCCAAGAATGAAATATCACCATTTTCCTCACAAACCCTGGAAACTTGGACTAATCTTCACACACAGCATAAACAAGTTAAGCAATGGGAATACATAAAGGAAGCATAATTCCCAAGCACAATGGGGGAATAATTATAGCAACAACAGAACAAATACAAAGCGAGTGGGGAGGCATGGAGAGACACCTAGACAAAATGTGCTGAAATAAGGAAAAGGGATCTATAGGATCTATGAAGTTGGATCAGCCATGAGCTACAGCTGCTGGTTTTTCAGGTGTCCATTTAAATCAAATTACTAAAACCACAGAAACCAGCAGCAGATGAACACAGAGGTCTCTGTCAGCTCCAGGTGCAGGTCAAGCTATGCCCTGCTTGGACAGTAAAATCAGCTTTTGAAAGAATATAACCCCTTGGAAAAATATCTTTGGGTAAAGTTCAGAACAACTTTTCTGGATGTCAGCCAGCAGAATGCTTGCTCAGAAGCCCTGTTCCTCAATCAGTATCTGGAAAGCTTTTTTTTTTTTGAAAGAAGAAAGATGAATAATGTGACAAACTCATTTTAGCATTCGCAGTCAAAGTAATGATCTGCAATTAAAAGAAAAAATTGCTCCAAGATCTGTGTGGTGAAGATTTTAACACGAGTCACAAAATACAATGGGAAAATGAGAATGTGGCATACCACACAAGGAATAAAAAATTCAATTACTCACTTCACTTCCTAGTTTGAGAACGTTTAAAATTGTTTAAACGTTTCAAATGCTGAAAATTGGAAAGGGTGGGGTGACAAGACTCATTACAGATGCAGAAAACTGTGAAACCTTTAGTCATCCTCAGGGGCATCTTACCCCAAAAACAGCCTCTGAAAAGTCAGCAGGCCCTGGATGGTGTACTACACAACAGAATGACCTGTTACTTACCTGCTGGGTGTAGCATTTCAGTGAACTACATGTTCTTAAAGCAATTATTTAAAGGTGCTGATCATTGTTAAGTAATTCAAACAAATCAGCTGTGGCTACGTTCTTGGTGGTGTATTTAGCAATTCCATAAATTCCAGAATCCTGCAAGTTAACAAGCTTTAGAGAAATACGGAAGGGACATTATTTCATCTCTCAATTCATAAATCCGTGGCTCTCCTCACTGTTACCTCACTGAAGATGAGTGAGCCAGGAATGTATGGGATACAAAATGTTTTGGTGATGGAGGTTTTTGGGGTGTGGGCAGCCAGGGCAAAACTTTCCACTTCCTCCTCTCCCCATCACCGTATGCTGGCCAATAACAAGTCACGGTCAGAAATGAAGAAGAGTAAAAATGAATGGACAAACCAACGTGAAAAAGTAAAATACTGCACTGGAAACACTGATAAAAAGTTTCTATCCCACATCCAAGATCTCAGCAAGTGCAGGAGAGGACACAAGCTGAGGCTCCTGCACATTGTCTGAGCTTCTGGGAAATAGAGAGACTTCAGTCCTTGACAAAAATCCTTACTTCTCCTCTTGATCTGGTAACAGTTCCCAGAAGCAAACACAGATATAAAAGCTTATCTATCAGAGGACAACTTGAAACAAATACAAATAAGGCTTAAACGAAGGCAAATATCCAAGTTGCAGAGAACACAACGGTTCCTTAATTTGACATTTGGAGAAAAAACAATACTATGTGGACATTCTCCAACATATTTTTAATGTTATTAACAGAAATAGCACCCCAGGCTGTGCTCAAGCTGAAAAAGTGTGAAACTGTTTGCAATGTGAAGTGAAAGGGGGATCAAAAATACCATCTTATTAAATGGCATTTATTTGGGGCTAAGTGAATTATTTATTCAATTGAGAAGTTCACAAAATGACAGGGGGGTAAATGCAAGCGAGGTCGCTACTTCGTGTCAGTATCAAAGCTGATCCTTAACAGAATTTAAGCACCTGCCTTTTCTTTTATCTCAGCACAAAATGAGATTTCTTTCTTTTTTTTTTACACTTCAAAAGCCATGTAACACAACAGAATATATGCCAAGCATGCAAAAACAGAGCATGCCAGCATCTTTCAGCAATCAGCTTTCCCTTGTCATCCATTATGTCAGATTTATCTATTTTTGCTTAATTCTTGCTCCAGCAATACGCATCCTTCCTCTCTCCAGACTATCAGGCTGGTTGGGCTGGAATTCAATACAGCTTCTTAAAATAGTTGAGAAATATTGAAAATATTTGAAGCGATGCCTGTGAATTACAGCCAATTCATCAGCTCCTTTTCCAGCTCCTGCTCGACCTGTGCTACTCCAGACAAGGGGCAATTCTCATTTCTTCACCTCAGAAATTCTACCGAGTATAAATATCATTTGGAAAATAAATAGCCTTTCTTTTATGGAAGCATTTCTCCATGAAAGCTTAGATTCTGTGTTAATTGCAAACCTTACCCTCTGACTCTCACTCGCTTTCGATCCAAACCTTCCTGCGCTGAAAATTAACAGTGAGTGCATTTGCTTTCAAGTTTGCTTTCTGTTATCACTGCTTTTCCCCTCCGCGTTTCCAGACCCTCTGGACTGGCTTGACAGGACACCAAGTCCCAGCTGAATGCTCTCCCTGAAACCTCCACTCTGCTGCTGGCTGCAAAATTCCGCTCTCTCCACTTCTAATACCTGTAAGACCCTTGAACATCATCTTTCCCCACTGCTTTATGCACTCACTTAAAAGAACAGACTCCAACAAGTTCAAATTCTTAAGCTGAAAAACGCCCTGATCAGAAATAAATGGGCTGAAAGGAAAATGCAACTCTCATCACTCTATTCCCTCACTGCCTATGGAGCACCGAGCACGGAATTTTCTCAGCCGGCTGCTGAATCAGACGAAGTTTCCACAGTGCACACACACACACAATCACAAAGCCCCGACACGTCCAGGAGGATTTATTCCATCACAAAGTCACCACCGTTGCTCCAGCATAAATGACATCACTTAGGAACCCAACCTCATCTCCTGAGAGCTCTCAGCTCCCTCCTCTCCCGCAGCGACCGGAGCAACAAAGAACCGGGTTTGTGCAATAAAGAGGAAAAAAGTACTGCTGCAAAAAGTTTTCCTGATAAACTTGTATTTTCTTGAGAATGTGACTACAGAAAAATTAAGGACTGTAGCAGGAGGTGAGCAGAACAAATTCTGGTTGAAATAATCAGCCTGCATCTATGATTTATCCTAAACTTGTACCTAGAGATACCAAGTGAGGGTGAGAGACGTCTGTGAGCCCTCGCAGGTGTTGGTCGGGGAGGTTCACACGCTGCAGAACCAAAACCATCTCAGTACTTTGCTGCACGAGTGGACCGAGAACTGGAGTCCAGCTCTGCAGTTTTCTTCTTCTTCTTCTTCTTCAGACACTTGAAAATTGGTTGGTAAGGACTAAAAACGACGGATGATTTATTGACGATACCTGTTCCCTGCCCATGGCAGGGGGCTGGGAGGAGATGGGCTTTAAGGTCCCTTGCAACCCAAACCAGCCTGCGATTCTCTTGCAAAAAGACACTTTTCTTGGGAAAGAATCACACAAAGGATGTGCTCGCACTGCGACCGCAATTCCCCCTTCCCCCTGACGGCACTTCTGTCGCGATGGCTGACGCACTATCGCGATCCCGGGCCGTGTGCGTGGTACCCAGGGACAGCTAATGAGGGCGCCGGGGCTACCGGGGGGCCTGGGAGCTCTGCGCTGAGCGGGCGAGACCCGGGGAGGCGGGGTGGGAGCGAGTGTCGCGACAGGCGGCGTGTGTCGCGACAGGGGGCGGGTCGCCACACCGGTGATGCCTCGGAAGGCGGGGGGAGGGGACACCCGGGAAGGACAATGGGGG
>VWPU01018973.1:0-42024 GCA_013398955.1 Callaeas wilsoni
ACCTGTCCAAACCGAGACACTGCTCTACAGGACATGAAATTCATTTTCTTGTGGACAAAACAGAATTTTATGCAGACCATATAATTCCCTATAAATTCTTTCACAGGGAAAAAGTAGTGTTTTATAAGCAAGATTTGAAAGTCATTCTGCAGGTAAAAAACACCACACTGAATTATGTTCTAACAATATAGTGGTAAAGGTTGTTGGTAAATCTGTATTAAAAGGTTATCAGTCCCCTCTGAGTTCTTCAAAAACAGAGGCAAAAACAAATCAGGAAAAGAAAGATGAGAACAAATCATACCAGTGGTAGGATAGTTAAGAAAACAGCAAGTGTAGAAAAATACTATGACCTTACACAGACTGGGCAGAGAGTATAAAGTTCTGAAAAGGCAATATATTCAAGAGAAAAGCCACTTAAAACAAATAATGTAACATTTGAAAGTTATGACACACATTTGCATGTATGAATTATTTATTTGTATTAACATACAGTAGGGAGCCAAGAGGCAGGAAAAAAATAAAATTATTGCACTAGTCCCAAAAATCCATCTTTTCTGACATAATTTGTTAACAAATATGAATGAAGATCATTGTGCTCCCTTTATGATTCTCCTTAGCATGCAAAACAAAAGGAACTCTCTCAGCACAACTTTCTGTCTGAAGACCTAAAACCTGAGCAGTTTAGAAATGTCACTACTATGATATGGATCGAGTACACAAGAGCTTTATTTGAGTTCCACTGAAATTAATGGAGATACATTCCATACAGCAGAACTGCATCAAGCATACAGCTATTGCACAACTGTTGACATTAGACTTGTTATTAATTTAAGCAACTGTCTATCTGTAAAAGATTCATAATCAGGCATAGTTTATAAATCTCAGAGCTATTAACTCACAGGAACTACATATGTATTCCCAGAGACGCTGGCTTGTTTTCTTAAAGAAAACAGAGTAAAAATTTGCCTAAATTTCTGCCAGTTTAATGCTGGAAACAAAGCTGTAGGAACCAGTAGAAGCCTATTTTGGAATTGAAGAAACATCTAAGATTGAAAAGAGCTCGTCCAGGATGCACTTCTATTTGTTTCAGCATTACATCACATAATTTCTTCAAAAGAATGATTTAAAGGTCGCTGTAAACAACCCAGTTTTGTGTCCCTCATTATTCTAAAAACTTGATCAAAGCAGGGACACAGTGAAGATAAGTAAATAAATGAAATAAATCATGGCCAATTAACAAATGTGTACAACTTAAAAGTAACAACATATATATTTAAAGAACAAAACAGAAGATTTGGACCAATATCCAACTCTTCATATGCATGTCAAAATGCACATATGTGTATATACGTATGCATAAATGTGACATATTAAGACACATTTATATATAAATGTCACAGACACATACACATATATATATATACATATATATATGTATATATATACAGTGGTAATGTGAAGGCATGTTTTTCTGTTATCCAAAACACCTGGAATGCAGGAAGCAACCTTGTCCCATATGCTGTTTCTCAAAGGTAATCCATGAACTTGTTTTCTGACTATGCTCTGCTACCATTCATCTTCAGGAAAAAAAAAGCTTCTGTTACATAACTCCGTACCTTTACTTATTCAGGTATGAATGTTTTAGTCCTGTGTTCTACTTCTGTCATTTGTCTGATGCTCATCTGTCTGCTCTGTTTCCCTTTCTCTCAGCATTGTGATCATTCTTTTATCCCTTCCTTCCCAAGTTTTGCTCTTCCACATAGGTTTTTGGGCAAATTTAAGTAACTGTGCTGTTTTTAGAGCTATTCACTTTTAATTTTTCATTGTTACCAGTCAATAACCCCTAACATATTTCCCTACTTTCTGTCTTTAAAAGCAGTAAGTGGTCTCCTTCTCCTTCTTCTTGCCCTTCCTTTTTTGCAGTCTATAATGCAAATCCTCTCCTTTATTACTTGGACTCGAGAGCTGTTACTGCTTATATTTTTAAGGCTTTTGCCTTGACACTTCTAACTGACACTTGTAAACAAAATCAGTACATATTTCTCATGCCTTCAGCAAAAATGCTTCTGTCTATATATATAATACAGAATCCCTGTAAAACAGTGTCTAAACTTTAAGCTACAACCAAGCTGAGCATGATCAAAGCCACTTCTGGAGGGAGATGACTTGCTGCTAATTCCTCAACGGCAAAGATCTGTCACCTGCAGTTCAGAAATTACTGGACTACTTAATAAAGACCATCTGCATATGCATAACCTTCAATGTTTTGACAGTGAAATAATAATAACAATAACAATAATAATGTTAATAATAATAATAATAAGCCACCCAAGAAATTGCTGCAGCACAACATGCTGCCTTTTAATCCCTTGCAGCAGCCATACAGCAAATACAGACAACTCCTTCTCCACTAGCTTGGCTAAGGATTTTTTTATTGACCAGCCTTATTCTCTGGGTGCATACTAGATAAAACACTGAGATCAGATCATCTTTGTAAGCAGAGAGATCCAAAGGTTAACCTAACATTATAGTTTTACTGATTTTATTATCTCTAGCACATAATTGTATTTGTAGCAATCTATTAGAATTATATAATCATTTAGGTCGGAAAAGACCCTTAAGATTTAGTCAAATCATTAACTCGACACTACCGACCTAGTCTTACAGTTTACTGCTCTTCTGCATTATATAAAATTATATTTAAAAAAATCAAAACAAAACAAAAACAAACCACGTTACTTTCTTCTTGTTGTACTTGAAAGATATAACATTGGCAATTGTCAGGTAATTTTGTTCCTTGCCTTACAGTAATTTATATCCTTCTCCTGCTGCTGAGTTGCATGATCCCTGCAGTGTGCATGATTATTCTCTGTTTGTTATTACAATGTACAGTGTAGAGAAATATTGAGAGAAATCTTAGGAAATGCAAGCTCTTTTTCAACCAAATTTATGACATTTGTTAGTGTGGCTGAAAACAGACAGAAATGGGATTTAGGCAGTGTTGAACAGACTGATGTAGGAAATCTGAGATGCCAACCATAACAAAAATTCCAATTTACAGTAAATACATATGAGGAGATTGGATGGGACTCTGGGACACTTCAAAAAATGTGATTAGTACACACTATGGGAAGAACATTCACTGGACAATAACTTCACTCTTTCTTTACAGCAGATACAAGGCAGTATCTCACATTTGCACAAGCAGCTCTGAAATGATAATGCAGCAAGATTGGGTTTTTCCCCACAAATTTTTTCCTCAGTCAGCAGAAGAATAGAATTAAAACTAACTTTAAGTGTTCTTCTCATAGGTAGAAACAACAATCTTTCCTAAAACATGAAAACCATCTCCCTTATGCATGTGTTTATTCTATTAATTCTGAACTTAGTAAAAAAAAAAATACACGCATAATATTTTCTAAACATATTTTTTTTGAAATTAAGACTAATGTGACACAAGGGATATGATGATTTTTAAATATCTCTGAAAATGTCTAGGAGAATTTCTGTTGGCACACTACTGTAAATACTGGCATTTCAGTTATCATGCTAAAATTTACATGTGCACGTAGAAAAATTCATTAAATGCGTCTAAGTCTACTTTAAATGCATTTAAATATTTAGAATAGAATCATTCTGAGAAGCTTTCTTCTCTTTATTCCCCCAAAGTAGCTCTGATGCAAGTCTTGTGACAGTAGCTATAATAGACTACAACCGGTATAATGCATCCAAGCAGCTGAAGTGGTAGATTAGATAAAGCTCAACTTCTAAGCCACATCATGATAAAAGTGAGGTGGCTAAAGAAGTTGATGGAGTATGAGACATTACTTTTATCATAGAATAAAATCATAGAATGGTTTGGGCTGAAGGAGAGCTCTAAGAGTCATCTAGCCCAACATTTCTACCATGATCAGGGAAATGTTCAACTGGATCAGGTTGACCTTGAATGTTTTGTGGGATATAGCATCTACCACCTTTCTGAACAACCTGTTCCAGTGTTTCACCACCTTCATCATAAAAAATTTCTTCCTTACATCTAGTCTGAATCTAATCTCTTTTACTTTAAAACAATTAACCCTTGTTCTATTACCAGCTCTGCTAAAAAGTTCATCTCCATTGTCCTTATAAGACCCCTTTAGGTACTGAAAGGCTGCAATAAAGTCTGCCCGAAGTTTTCTCTTCTCAAGGCTGAACAAACCCAGCTCTCTCAGCCTGCCCTCACAGGAGAGGGGCTCCATCCCCTGTGATAGTTTTTGTGGCCCTCCTCTGGCCTCGTTCCAACAGGTGCCCTCTTGCTGAGGGCCCCAGAGCTGGATGCAGTAGTCCAGGTAGGGTCTCATGAGGGTAGAGTAGACAGGAACAATCTCTTCCCTAGACCTGCTGTTTTCTATGGCCCAGGATGCTGTTGGCTCTCTGGGCTGAGAGTGCACATGACCCACTCATGTTCAGCTTCTCAACAAGCAACCACTCCAAGCCCGTGTCCACAGGGCTGCTCTCTATCTGTTCATCCCCAGCCTGTATTAGTAGTGCAGTTTGCCCTGACCTGGGTGAAGCACCTTGTACTTGGCCTTCTTGAATCTTATGAGACTTCTATGGGCTCACTTCTCAAGCTTGTCCAGTGCCCTCTGGATGGTAGCCCATTCCTCAGGTGTCTCATATTCCCCACTCAGCTTAGGGTCACTCAGCTTGGTTTACTTCAGGCAAATAAATGTGAAAGCTGTTGTTTGCCATTGTATACAATGTTAAGCATGGTATACAAATGGATTTTTTCCATATATTTTTAACATTTTACTAACCTTTCATCAAATGTCATGTTCTAGTTCAAGTGTGTTGTTTTGAGAGACAATCTAGGTTTATCTCTGGCTTGAATTCCCCTTACCCCCCAGTTTATAACTGGCTCTTCCCCCCGCCCCCCCCATTGGGTATTTTCTTCTGAAGTTTTCATCAGATCTTCAAGGTCACTGTGGCAGGTTACCTAATCTGCATCTTCTTTAAACTAAATATTTTATTATAATCCTTTCTAATCACAGCAAAAGTCAAAGAAAGAAAGCTGAAAAATGAGTAGAATGAAATGAATCCCTTGAACTAAATTCTCGACATCTTCAATGGAAAGACGAAATACTCTGTCATTTCTACACCTGCTTTCATCTACTCTCTGGGGTTCTTCCTGCTGTGAACACCCTAAAGGCTATTTCTCCTCTGAGTACATAGATCTCTTTTTAAGCTGCCATCTCATACACTTAACATTCTGTGCACTTGAGTGCACTTACCATTTGCTTTTTGCTGCAGCTATAAATAATGTTAAGAGAATATCATTGTCAGGGTACCTTATCCACACATATGCAACAGGATCAGCAGGTTTTACAAAACATTTATCAATATAACATTTGGAGTTTTCACTCTGCTTTCATTTGAAAAAGCAAGTGCTGCTACAAATGGTTTTCTCTAGACAAAGTGGTATTCAATTATTCAAATTACTTTAGGCTATAATAGTTGTACTAAGCATTGTTCATTTTATTAATGTCAAACACTGTGAACATCTTAAACTGTGATATTTTAACACTGCCTAGACAAAGATTTGTGAGTCAATATAATAAAGTAAACAAGAAGATATGGCTAATTTATTAGACAAACTGCTAAAGTCTTACTTGAAGTAAAATAATTCTGTTTTAGTTCAGACTACACATTGTATAATGTAATCAGATGCTAGCAATTAAAAACAACAGAAAAAGTCATTGGCAAAACCATTCTAAAACAAATATGTCCTGTAGCAGAGGAGGATGGAACCAGTTCTTGCAAGTAGAAGAAGGGAAGAAATTTGAAAATTTAGTTAGAGGTTCTGTATCCTGCCTAAAATGGAATTTCTATGTATCTGAAGTCATATCCCTCCTGCCCTTCAAGATGCCATGGACTTTTCTGCAAAATTCAAACAATAAGCATGTTTTTTAGTATTGAAGTTCAATTAAGGTTATGGAAAGCCCTATCTTAAAGCAAGTAATGCATTCCTTAAGGTAGTTTAAGTTATCTATGCTTTAGATTTACCATATTTACTCAGATGGTAGTACCTTATGCCCAGACACCTGGCTTCTGAAGTCTACAAATTTCTGCTGAGTCTTTTTAACAGACCCCCCAAAAAATCTTTAATTAAATCTTTTGCTTGATAGAATATTTGCACATCTTTCTGTAATTCAAAATAAAATGAGTCTGTGATTTGAATGGGGTTTTCAAAAAGGCCTCCCATAGATTACCATAATTTATACAGTAATCTCCTGGCAGGTACCAAGCTTTTTTTGACTGTCCATATTACTACTTGAGTGTTTTGAAAGAATATAAGACTTAAAGAAGCAATGAGATTCCCATTTTCCCAAAAGATTACATTCACACCATTACAAAGAAGAGTGAAGATGGATAATAGTATATGGGAAAGTAGCTGACACTGTCTCCTCTTCCCAGAGTAATAAATGAGCATCATATTTTCATTTTTTTCTCCAGACTTTAACCCATCAAACAGAGGCTTAGAGCTTTCAGTATTTAATCTTTTGAATAACATTGCTAAATATATTTAAGCACATATTTTAAAATTGCTACAACCCAAGTTGAACAAGTTCTAAAATACAGAACAACTGATTAACAAACAACAATTGTAGAGAAATATTTCTTTCTATGTGTGCTAGTACTAAAAATATGTTAATAATGCTTTCAATAATGCACCTATTCAAATAGTGTATATCTTTGACTGCAGTAATAACCTGATATTAAATTTCCATTAATCATCCTAGCTGTACTTATCATGTAGTTTAAAGTGTAAGGACACTAGTCTACTCAGTTAAAAAAAAAAAAAAAAAAAACAACAAAACAACAACAACAAAAAACCCCTCTAAAAGCAATATAATGTACTCATTCAAATCTTGTAGTCACTTTCCATAATTTTTCATGTAATGAAGGTGTTTAAGACCACGTATTGATTATTTCACTTGACCAGGATCCTAAGTAGATTTAATATCTGTATTTATTTCGACTCATACAATCATGTGTAGCTGGTACAAAAAATACGATTCAAGGACAAGTATCTAAAACAGATTACCTTGGACTTGTTTGCTGATTTTATCAATAGACACAGTGGTATTATGAAATAAATGACAATGACAAGTGTGTCCCATAAGAAGCAACAGAGGAACAGACTTTAAGAAGAAAGTCAGTGGTGATATTCAGCAATTGTATCTATGTGAGGAAGTACCTCTACAGTAATGCAATGATACAGATAAGCTTTGTAGAATCTGATAATAAAATAGTTTTTCAACAGAAAAAAAAAAAAATTGAGTGAACCACTACATCTCACTTTCAGCTATTAACACTATGATAATTTGGGCATAAACAGCTGTGTTAATTTTATGAAATAATTTGTCTTCTGTTCAGTGATGATAGATTTACTTCTATTTGATTTTATTTAAAATTTTCACGTACAGTTTTAAAAAGAAAATTTAAAAATTGTTGTTAATCCCATATGAAAAATAAGATTTTTCATTTGTCTTCATGGAAGACTTCTTATGCAGATTTTTATGAAGAAAAATGTTGTAATTTCTCCAAGTTAGACTTCTTTAGGAAATGACTAATAGTAGCATATCATCCCAATCACTGGCACAAAAGTTGCATATACATGAAATTTTAGCCTGCGAAGTCTGCTCTCAGTAAACGTATTTAATGGGTGGACGTGGTCTTCTCTATGCTTTCACTCATAGCCATCTGCTATGTGGGCACTGTTCCCATTCACAAGTGAATGGGAAATTTTCCTTAGATTATTCATGGCAAGAAATAGGAACAATAAACCAAGGCTTTCTCCTTCTATCAGAATCACTCTTTTTCTGCTTATAAAGCACTGACATAAAGGCCCCGGCACACTAAGAAAGTATGTTTCTGAAAACAGTATTTGAAAAGTAGACATGTAATGAGAACAGAAAGTATTGCTACCAGTAAGTTTTGTTGCAATGGCACTGTAGAGAATAACAATAACCACTCCTGGTGAGAAAAGATATAAATAAGAAAGTATCAATATGATAGGACACTATTTGTAAGCAAATTCTATGTCAGAAAATAACATTAGACAATAAACTTTATTCTAAAGATGAGACATTCTTCAGAGAAAACATATGAGTACCAGTGTTTCCATAAATGAATTCACTTTTGTGAATTCCTTCATATCTATGTAATTAGATATCTGTGTAATTAGATCAGCAAACAGATTCCCAAACACCTTAGAATGCAGGGTCTCAGAATAAGCTGAGTAAACTAAAACTATGGGAAAAAAATGAGCAGGGATCTGCTTGTGAAGATTTTGGTTACTGTGTTCACAAAAAAATAGGTCTGAATTCACCAGTGAAGTTACATCGAGGGAAGTTGAAGTTTCAGTGAGTACATGGTAAAAAGGAACTTATGGGGGAGCAATGTACCTTTCTTCCTCACATACAAAATTCTTGTTTTCATCACTGTGGACTCTTTGATTCTGTAAGACTATGATGATGACAAATCCTCTGAACTATTTCCACTGCTTCTGTCTTGACATCTTCCAGAGAAAACAGAGAATGAACTGAATTAGTGTAACTGTGATTTACTTGAGGGGGCAAAACTGAGTCTTCCCTTTTTAAAGAGAATAAAAAAGAGGTTAAATTCTCCCTTAATAATGAAGGAGTACACAACTAAGGCAAAACCAAATTATAAAGGCACGGTGATAGCTAGGAAAAAAACATGAATTAACCTACTTAAGTGGTGTTGCAGGGATTGGTTCTCCAACCATGATCTGCTGACACAACATTTTCATTGCTTAACAATATATGCTGCCTTCAACACTGTTCCTACTTTATTGTATTTTATACTCAAAAGCCAAGCAACTTAATTCTCAGAGCACTGAAGAAGAAAACATTACTAATGTTAATACTGTGACAGATTATTTAAATTAATTTCTGCTTCTGTGAGTCAAAATGGGCTCATTGGTTTTGGGAAGCTTGTATTTCCTAAATGACTCTACCCCACACAGCACCTTATGAAATGAAATTCATCCATGCAAATGGAAAACAAAAGGCTATAATTTCCTTCCTTCCTTCCTTCCTCCTTTCCTTCCTGCCTCCCTGCCTGCCTTCCTTCCTGCCTTCCTCCTTTCTTTCCCCCCTTCTCTTCTTCCCTCCTCCCTCCTTTCCCTCCCCCCTTCATACCTTCCTGCCTTCATGCCTTCCTTCATGCCTCCTTTCCTCCATGCCTCCCTTCATGCCTTCTTTCCTTCCTGCCTCCCTGCCTGCCTTCCTTCCTGCCTTCCTCCTTTCTTTCCCCCCTTCTCTTCTTCCCTCCTCCCTCCTTTCCCTCCCCCCTTCATACCTTCCTGCCTTCATGCCTTCCTTCATGCCTCCTTTCCTTCATGCCTCCCTTCATGCCTTCTTTCCTTCATGCCTCCCTGCCTCTCTCTTCTCTTTCAGCCTACCTGTTATTCAGAATACACTGCTTTGGGTTTATAGTATAAGAAAAGGGACTAGCTTATACCAATTTCCATGTTGTGTGTATAATGTATTAAGAAAACTTCGTAAGTATTTGTGGACCCTCTGACTTTTGTTGTTGCTTTCTCACTATGGACATCTACAAATCTTGGGTTCTCCCTTCCCCTTCAGAGTGGAATGCCACACTACCTACTGCTTATTACCACAGAGCATCTCTTAAAGCATACTACCAAAAACACAGAAAGAAAGCATTCTAACATGCATTTGGGAGAAACCAAATATAGAAGGCTAATGAAAATATGCTTGAAATTAGGTCACAGTCTTAAAGCTGAATGTTGCATTCAAAAGGCAGCCTCTGCAGAGAAACAGGACTCTAAAGCAAAGCATGTATCCAGTGAGTTGCCCAAGAGGACTCTGCTTAGGAACTATTCATACACACAGGCTTGTGCATGCAGCCTGCAGTGAGTCTCTCTCTTAGTAAATCTCATCTCATTTAAAAAATATTTTGCATGAGGTATACATCTCTAAATAAAAGCAGAGCAAAATAATGAAATAATTCTGGAACTTTTGTCCCTTTGTTCTCTGTCCCATAACTTTTCAAGAACCAGAATGCTTCTTATTCTAAATCAGAAAAGTGATTTCACCAGGCACAAGTTGCAATTACTGTCCACAGAGAATAGTCAGATTATTTTTTCAAATCTGTATCCAGTATTTAGACATTGGATGGTGCCAATTTACCTTTTGGAAGCATAATATATTTAATATGTATATTTATATGACTAAGGAGTAATTATTTTGTTTTCACGATGTTTAGACAAGGCTAAGCATGTATCACAGTGAGCTGTAACAATCTCACAAGAATATTTTCATCAATTATCATAACTAGATACAACTCAAGAGTCCATCAAGGGATACTTAATTGGTTTAAAATAATGATCTAACCATAAAGACTGCACATAATTAATAACAAACAAAATCTGCAAATAGTCAGCTGTCTCTCGTTAATCAGTACTGTGCAAGTCATCTGTATCATCTAGTTATGTAAAAATGGGGTGAAGAGCCTGAGGAAGTAACAGAATTTTACGATGACTTTTTGTGCTAAGTACTCCTTCAGAAGCAATAAACACTGAACAGAATCCATGCTGATATGATGGTGGTAATGGATAGTCCCCATTCAATAGTAGTTGGTTAGAGCAACCTGGCTCAGTTCCATTCTTCTCGTTGGTCTCTTCCTGATTGTCCAAAAGACCCAGCCAGGATCAGCAGCTGCACCTTGTACTATGAGGGAAAAAAGTGGCCCTTCTTTGCCTGAAATTTTGTTAAACCCTGCCTAGAACACAAAGACTCACAGGGCCAGAGAAAGCATGAAAGAGCAAGGACATAATGAAAAATACATTGACTTATATTTTGGGTAATATGCTGAATTTCATCTTTCTGGGATTTTTTAAAAATGTTTCTTATGTCATTAGAGAAAGTGAGATCAAAAGGGACTTATAAAACTACAACAGCAGGTTTTGTACCTTATTCACCGACTTGGCTCCTCTATTTTTTCTAACTGCTGTCATTCCTCTTCTCTTGATTATGCTTTTTAATAGAGGCATTCAGTTTTTAACCTCACACGAAAACTAATCAAAATAACCCCCCTAAAAAACCCTAGAAATCTGCTTGCTGTCCTCTAACTGAAAAGACAATAACTATCATGCTTTAATAAGCACACAGATTCCTGCTAATCCATTTCTAACAATTCTTTAAAAATATAGAGTATTCTTCACATTCCTGTAGGAATACATAGTTCAGACAGATTTTTTGTCAGTAAAGTCAGAGGGAATGTTTTAAATAATCAAAAGTCAGCTTCTTCTGAAATGCATCAATTTCCCACTCCCAACACACATTACGAATCAATATTCATTCTGTGTGTTTTTCCCAGCACATCCTCTGCACAGTGTTCAAAGAATTTTTAATGAATCCTGCACTCTATACTTATTCACTATGGCTTTCTTTGTATATCCAGAAAGGGACACAAGACTGAAAATTACAGCAGACAGAAATATAAGGTATGCTAGGATGAGATAAGTTACTTTCAGAAAAGTAATTTCAATTATTACTAACAATCTGTGCTGGTGTTGCTCTGTAAGCTTCAAAGAGTACTTGTAAGAGCAAAGACAATGTTTTACTCACTGTCAGCAACTGTAGTTATGCAGGAATTAGCTGATACGGACCACCACAGAGATGAAAATAGCATTTATACTGAGAGTGCAAAAGAAAATGAGATGCTCTGTTACCTAAATTAGTTGAATTAAATTTTCATTGGCCTCACTGAATATTAATCACCCACACAGTTTTTCTTCACATTGCACCCAAAATCTTCTCTAGTTTTCATATCTGTGTACCTCAAATATCTTTCATTTTACATGTATTTAGAAACATATATCAAAGAATGACAGAGTAACCTGGGTTGGAAGGAACCCCCAAGGATCATCGAGTCCAACTACTGGCCCTGCACAGCACCATCCCCAAGAGTCACAACATGTACCTAAGAGTGTTGACAACACTTCTCAAAGTCTGTCAGGCTTGGTTCTGTGACTGCTTCCCTAGGGACCCTGTTCCAGTGCCCAAACACCCTCTGGGTGAAAAGCCCTTTCTAATATCCAACCTAAACCTCCCCTGACACAGTTTCAGGCCATTCCCTTGGGTCCTGCCACTGGTCACCAGAGTGAAGACTTCTCCTCATCTTCCCCTCAAAAGGAAGTTGCAGACTGCAATGATGTCCCCTCTCAGTCTCCTTGTCCCCGGGTTGAACAGATCAAGTGACCTCATCCACCCCTCATAGGACTTCCCCTAAAGGCCCTTCAGCATCCTCATTGCCCTCCATTGGATATTCTCTAATAGCTCAATAAAAACTACACATATTTTTCAAGGTGAGACTGCCTCAGTGCAGACCAGAGTTTAAGACTAAGCATGATACATTCTAGAGGAAGATGGAATGGTATTGTCAAAGGTTAGAGAATATTATAGTATATATAATTGCAATTTACAATTCTAACATTCCTTGCATATTACAGCTTTACAGAAAATGCTAAACTCTAAGCATGAAACTGTTTTCCTAAATACAAAGCTTTTATTTTTTTCTGTTTAAGTGAAAAAGCTAACACTGAACAAGTCAACCCCTAATCTAAGCAGCACATCCTTAGTGGTCAAAAAAGGTTGCAATACCTGAAGAGTGCAACTTATGGTGGAGAAATTCAATGATATTTACTTTTTAAAAATTATTAACCAATAGTTCTTAGGAGCTAAAAAGTAGAGTTATCTCTCTCAAACACTGTTAAGGCCACAGAAGGGAGAAATTTATGACAAGAAAGTGCTAATTCGTCTGGCAGAGGCCTGGCAGATATCTGTCTGGTTAGCACATCCTGTTCGAGGCATCCAGAGAAAAGTTCCCCCACTGACAGACTGTGAAAAGAAGCAACTACTCATACACATATCACTGGTCAGATAAAGATCCCCCCAAGTTACAGGCAGATGGCATCTGTGACCACCAGTGACCACAACAGCCCCCTAAACATGCCTTTGGAGATACTCAGAACTTGGACTGTACAAAGGTGATACTCTTGTCTGGGTGCTCGGAAGATAAATTCAATTATCTCAGACCTAGGGGGAGGTTTGCAAAGCTTGGAAAGAAGGATATGTCACTGCTAGTGGGTGCAGAGAACACAAAATTTAGGGACCACAAGGACATTTGGCATAACTCGCAAGATAAGAAAGAAACTAATAAAACCAACTCAGAAACTGTGCTGAGGTCAGCCACAGCTGGGTAAAAGGTAAGTCCAGCAGAGGGAGATTGCAACCACTGAATCAGGGACCACCAGCCCAAGAAACCCATTGACTTAAAAGAAGAAAAAGACTGAGCATGCAGAATAATTAACGTAAGAACTGAGGGAATCGCTTAACCAATAGAAGATAAAATACTAGTTAATAAGGAAACTATGTAACTTGTAGCCAACAAGCATTACTTTCTTTGTTTGCTAAAATTTATAAATAGTGAAAAGATTTGATAGTGGTGGACTCTGTAGACCCTGTACCTCTTTCTGCACAGAACCTACCAGCAGAAGACTGAACCAAGTCCCCTGCCTCATCACCGAGAACCCCAAAGTGAAGGAGAACACCTCTCACCTCTGTCTCCCCACCTCTCTTTTCCCCACCTCCGTGCCTCATCTCCAGCTCTCCCTCTGCCCTCTCTCTCTGTCCCCCCACTCTGCCAGCTCTTCTACCTCTCCCTCTCCCCTTCCCCTTTTCTATTTCTTTCTGTCTCTCTGTCTCACATTTATTTTTAAATGAACTCCATATTGTTGACTTTGGCATATGGTCTCATTTGCACCTTAATTTGAGCAGAGGCATCTCTTGCTTGTTGGATCTTAAGATTAGTGAAAAGAAAAATTCACCCTGTCATGTTTTATACCTATAGATTTGTAAAAGATAATATTTAGCATCTTAGTCAGTTCCTTTATAAACGTTTATGGGCCAAAATCCAAAATTGTATTCAATTATTTCTCATTATGATTCTCAACAAAGTGGTAAAGTTTAATGGATGCCAAGTATGAGACTTGCTATCCATTACTTCTGTGGAAGAGATGATATCCAAAAAGCAGAGCATAGGGTCCAAATGCTGATCAGAAATTATATTAGGACTCCTTTTTTTTTTTTTTAACCAACTGAAAAAGAGGTTAGTGGATATATTTCTTCAAAGCTTAAATACATTTCTACTAGCTACTTTTCTTCATAAATTCATTTGCTGAATATAGTTTGTAAAATCAACTGATGAGTTTTGGACTGTGCCTGGATTTTACAGTTCATCATCAGAAAGCAGCAAATTAGAAAATCTCTGCTTGCATTCCTTTAATGCTAATCATTGTGTGGCCAGGGTAGGAGTTAATTGTCTTCTATAGCTGTTACGCGTATCATTCAATTAAGTCTTCACTATATTTCTGTGAAACTACTATGTTTTTAAAGATACATATTTATTTCTAGACATAAGATTCTTCACCTCATTTGTTTTCATATACAACAAGTATCAGTCCGTAATGTAGCATCCTATGGCACTCCTGGGACAAATTTAATTGAAAACACATGTTACGAGTGCTTCCATGTTTTCGCAATTCACCCATTGCATTTTTTTTAAATGCATCTTGCTTTTTAGACCACTTACATTTCTTCAGGTTGCAACAGAGCAGCTGAGCTACACACCAGTTCATGGCAAGATGTCTTAAAGAATCTCAAATGATCTAAATCAATACCAAAAAGCCAAGATAGCTCTTTCCAGACCAATTCATCCTTCCTGGCCAGCGGAGGTCCTTCTAATAGTGGTGATATAACATTTCTTATAACCGTAACAATTCTTCTGATGGTACTAGAAACCTACACCATAGAAAGTTGTTTTCATTTCATTCATGGCCCATTTGCCTTCAAACTAAAATGAGTGAATGGTGGCCAACAGCTACTTTTCCTTTAAGTTCAGGAATTTTAAGTTCTGCTGTAGTGCAGCTAATGCTTTATTTTCTCATATTTTAGTATAATCTTTTATTTAAATGCAAGAATGTTTTTACTAAAATGGCAAATATTTGTGAGAGATGGAGTATTTCTTTCCTAAAAGCACTATGACAGGTATTTACTGAACATGTGCAACCTATTTGCAGTTCACTGAGTATCAGATCTGTAGAATTCTGTCCTAAAATTACTAACATCTATAGAAATTTTGGCACCAACTCAGATGGAAGTAGTTTTGTTGCTTTTGCAACTAGTAATTCAAGGTCACAAATCCAAATCTCATTTTCATCTAAGTAAAAAGAAAAGAAAATATGGACCAAGGACAAAATAGTATCAAGGAGATATTGGAAACTTATGTTAAGTGTTCAGGGACTCAAATAGGGAAAGAAATTTATAGATGAAAATGAGGCTGCTAAGACAGTATGAAAGCTTATACTGATTACTTATTACATGCTTCATTACTTAATTAATCTACTACTTGCCTAAACATACTTTCAGAACACATAGCATGTCATAATAAAAGTGATCAGGGTCTGTTTTGCTCAGTAAAAAAGTATGTGAAAGGAAGCCAGCTAAATCTTATCACAGCAAAGCTTGTCTCCTGCTGACATGAAAGGGAACTGCACAGCTAAAGATCTTCAAAGGCTTTGAAGGTGTACAGCATTGTAATAGTAGTCAAAGAGATTGTGAATTTGGGAGTGTGTCACCTGATGAGTCGCTTATAGCTGAATGCCTTTATTCCAGCTCTCTGTGCTACACTTTAACCTACTCAACAAGATCATGCCAGTGTCACACCACTCAAGCAGCAACATCTTTAACTATGACTCAGTCACTGACATCAATCACTTTTGCTTTTTTAGCATACCAGAAAAAAAAAATGACTTTGTTCCCCGTAAGAGATTTTTCGCTTTTATGTTAATGTGATTAAAAGAAAATACAGAAGCAAACCAAAATTATTCAACATTTAAAAGAGTGTAAAAAAACTTCATGACATTCAATGACATTGAAAAAGACACCTGTAGCATTCCCATCCTTAAAATATTCTTCTCTAACTTGGCCATACATAACCAACACAATGAACACTGCAGTTACTTAGACACAGTATGAACAAAATAATACGATGTAGTATGAAAACATTAATGTGATCAATATTACATTTCTTAGTCTACTAGAAGGTAGTGACTGAATATGTTCCCTTTTTGTATGTTTGAAGATGGGGCACATGTAAGCATTTTGTGTAACCTTTTGAATGACACAGATGTGCACTCTAATATAATAATTCTGCACTTGTAAATTGAATTAACTTGTTAGGAAATGAGAACAAATATTTAACTTATAAATCTATACATTCAGACTACATTTAGAGCCTTAGAGGTATACAAAATCCCAAGTATCCCAAATTAATGCAGAGTGAGACTAGCTGTGCAAAATTTGCTAGACAGGTCAGCTGGTTAAAAACTTAAATTTTATTTCTGTGGTTTCTAGTACTTGAATCCTGTTTTATTTTTTCACTTAGTTTAAGCCTAATTTTGCTTCCCAACTTTATGTTATATACTGTCTTCTTCTATGAGAGCTAACTGAATTAAACATTTGAGTTTCACCATCTTTCCTGACAATTCAATCAGTTCAATCAACATCTATTTTTGTTAGGCTAAATTGATAAAAGAGCATTAAAATGAGGACATAATTCTCACTCTCTGATTTTATAAGTTAAACGGCAATGAATGACACAATCAGTCTGAGCTATCAAATTCTAAAATAAATAACCTTGGTACTTGTTCCTTACAGAGAAATATATCTTTATTTTTGATACAGCCAAGTGGTGAAATAAGATTATGTTATTGGATTGACTAATTGGAAATTATTTCCATCACAAAAATTGAATTTTCTATTTCATCAAAGAGCAAATAAATAAATAAGTGTTGCTAGTTTTCATGGACTGTGATTTTTTAAAGAACAGAATATTTTTTAAATAGATTCAAATACACTTTTTTGAGATCACTTCAAACATTGCTACTCAGACTGAAGCAATTTTTTTAACTGAAAATTAAAATAACATTTATGCATTCTGTGAGAAAAATAAAAATCAAAATCACATTTTGATGAGAAGTGACATAAAGAGTGCATCAATTCTCTAATCTCCATCAGCATAATTTTTAAAAGGTTAAGTCTGTTAGCTGAGTAGAATATGTAAGTATCATTTAAATGTTACAGCTAGGTTCCTCCTATTTTGCAGTTTTACAGTTTGTGGTTTTTATTATAATTTTCCTATTTCAATTGTTTCCCATCAACCCAATTTTCTTCTTCAGGTTTAGAAACCAAGTGAAAGAATAGGTATGAAAAATCATTATGCCAGACAACAGGTATAAGAAGATGACAAAGGATCTGTTCTAAACTAGTTGCTTACTCTTCATCTAATGGAATTAAAAATACTAAAGACTATATCGGTATGAAGAACAAAGTATGTGATATAGTAATAATAATGAGATAATGAGACAATCAGAAAATCAGTTAGGTGGATGATGATAATAATAGAACATAGCTGTTTGGGTATCATTTAACTGGATTTATCTACTTTAGTAATTGATTGCCGGATACCATTCTTGACCACCTTTACCAGGCTAATGGAGCAACATATTTAGATGACCCAATCAATTCTCAGTCCTAATTATGCTTCATAGTTTGAGAGTAATACAGGTCACTGAACAGCATTCTGATAGATGCTGAAAGGGAATATTAAAAAAAATGTTTCTTTAGGGTTTTTTTTTGCTAAAATACTTATAAACACTGACTTACATGGTTATAGACTTTAAAGGAGCACCACACGTTAGTGAAAAAAGTTTTTATAGAAAAGAAAGCCAAAATAATGGTGAAGTAATTTCTGTTGTTTACCTAAGACAAGACAAACACTTCATTGGAGGTGAAGGAAAATTATACAAATACACAAGAAGATACTTACTTGATGACTAACCAAGTCCTTAGAAATATGTTTTCCACCAAACAGTCTTGCAAGCCTCCACTGAAGATACTAGAAGCCTGATAATTCAGCAGCTTTCACTGAAAGAGAACAATAAAGCTTTGAAATTGGTCAGAAAATACTGTTTTTCTTTAGATAATACTTAAGCAAACAGAAAACAGCATAAGCATTGGACTGGCCTTTGAAGTAGAACATGCAGATGTTAAGATGTTTATCCTGGTAAATCTATAGAGTCTTTGCTACAGTAATGCATAGATTTTTATTTTTAAGCAGTGTTCACATTTGGAACTCTAATTAAAATAATTAAATGTACAGAATGGTATTTTCAAGGTTTGTAAGTAGCTTGGGAGTAATATGCAAATTCATATTTCATGCCAAATATAGGAAAATGAGCTAATTTGAAAACTTTTTGAGTAAAATAAAAATAATTATTATCTTAGAGAAATAAAGAAGCAGTGATTCTGAAACTTCAGAAACCACTAAAAATACTCAAACAACAAAAATAATCTAGTCCTGTTTTCGGACAAATTTAGAACTAAATCTGTCTTAGAAAATATTGTTTTTCATTTATATATGTAACTTACCAGCCCTTCTTAAATATGCTCTATATCAATATAATCTCATTAAACGCTTTTCTTACTTATTGTTACCTAACTAATCTCACGGTATATGATAGTAATAAAAATTAATAAATCAATCAAGAAAAAGTGAAATAAAAATATATTAAATCATTTCTGTAAGCACCCTATCAGAATTTCCAATGATATGTATGTAGATTCCTAGTTAATGTGAAAGCATAAATGGAATCTAGGTATAGAATATAAAAACTGAAATAAATGTATCAATTTTTTTTTTTTAACTTGATAAGCTTTTGTGTCTATGGATCTATGACACCAAAATAGTCTGCTTTATATGGAAGGAAAGTTAGTTTTAAAAAAGCATGTGAGACAGGGAATTACTCACTGTACTGTAAATTCTACCAGTAAAATATGCAAACTTCCTTTACTGAGAAGCTTTGTTATCTTTTTAAAATGCACTGGTTGCTTTAAAATACTCATGAATCATTCATAAGAAATAAGACAACCACAGGCAAGCCTGACCCTCGGTTTCACATGCAGGTGTTTTGTTTTGCCCCACAACAGGGTATCATTTTTCAAGTCAAGAAACCTTGCTACTGACAAACAAGTTCTCAAATATACCCTAACGTGCGTGAACAAGTGTTTGGGTCAAAGTATTGTCAGAAATTGCAGAAATGGCTCCACAATAATATCACTTTCACTGCCCCGCATTTGCCTCCTTGTAAAATAACTGGTAAGTATCAGAAATCTCTAGTCACCCCATAGAAACTACAAAGAGTAACAGCTAGAAAACCAAGAGCACATACATTGCACAGTGTAAGCCATTTACAGATAAAATATCAGCTGTCCCAGAACAAGGTATCTGATTCTTGGTTACAAATGAAATGTGTCATCAATGACATGGCTTAATTGCATGTGGGCCTGTAATTCTTCCATGTAACAGAAAAAGTATCAGTCTGGATGAGTTTTTGCTTTTAAAGTATTATAAGATTTGCAGTCCTATCTGTGTTTTTTCCACATTCTCTTCTTCAGAATTTGTAAATTTCTTCACTGCTATATTCTCTGTTTTAACCTTTGCTAACTTTTTCTGTCTCGCTTCCACTAATCTCCCCCTTAATATTGCTTTCAATATTCCACTGGGATAATCGATCTCCGGCTAGGGTTAATCTTACAGGAACTGTTATTGATCTCTTTATGAATTATAATTCTGTTAAGAATGACAGCTGAGTTGTTCTTCGTATGCTTGATCCTGATGAGTTTCCTATGAGTATCAAGGTTCTGTTGAAACACTGAGATATGTAGAAGTCATAATATTATTATAAATAATATATTAAGTTCATGTGATTGAGACTGTGATTTTAAGCAAATAATATAGTAATAATATTATGAATATTAATATTAATATTGCCATACTAATAATCAATTGCTGTTGTCATTATTAATTGGTTTTAGAGCTTGTTTCCTCTAAGCTACAGTATTCACAGTGGAACACAATACATTAAGCCATTGTGAGGTATTTATTGATTTACTTCTATTAGTGCATTTTCTTAAGATCCCAAATTTGTCCAAGGTTTTCTTACTCCTCTACACTATTTCTGGGAATTCAAGACTGATTTTTCCATCTTGATGTGATGTGTAATTAACTACCTGGTATTAGACTGGTAGTGATCTGTAAGAGTCTGGTTTCTTTCAGGGTTTGCAAGTGTTCTGCTCAATGGCATAATAAATAAACCTAATAGGCACTATAAATAATTAAAAGTGTCATAATAGGAAAAGAGAAGCTCTTGGTACAGAGTTTTGATTCAAAAGGCAAATGGACATTAGTAGTCAGCCATCAACTTCTTTTAGACAGACATTCAGTCAGAACACACAGTAGGTGAGACTGGCTAAATATAGATGCCTAATGACATCCAAATGGGACAGTCAGATATAAAACTGGATTCTACAGTTGACCTTTTGAAGTGGTCTTCTGGCCATGAGTAAATATCACAAGACTTCTAACGTGACATTAAGGCAGCTAAATCCCACTCAGCTATGCTGTGATGTTTTCAAACCAGATTTGAGATGAGTCCTGAGTATGGCAAGAGCAGTGAAATGAAATCACTAGAAAAATATCTGTCCCTTTTAGAGGATGACACTAGGAGGTGGAGTGTCATAGACTCTCTAGAGGAGATTAAAAAATGGCAGTGAAATGCTCAAATAGTAAAACATTCTGAGGCAATAGAAACAAGCAAAAAAAACCCCACTGTAGAAAACAACCCCAAAACCAAAAAACCCAAAATCAAACCACTACCACCAAAAAACAACCAAGGGACATGATTAACACAACAAGCATGCTTTCCCAGACTAATCTCCCCTTGATTACTCAACCGGGTCATATGCTGAGCCCTACTGCTAGCTCTGCACTCTGCCTGCCCAAACCTGGTGAAGAATGCAAATCTCCAGCTTCAGGGTGAGCTGTTGCTTGCCCTTTAGAGAGTATGGGATACAATAAGACTATCTTAGATATGTCAGAGTTTAGTAGCATGCACAAAACAACTGGTGACCTGAGATGATGTATGCAACCATAGACTGTAACTCCTCCCTCCTCATTTGCTTTGAATTGCTATATATTTGAAGATATTTTTTCTTCTGGACTTCTTAATATTAAAAGGGGTACTTGTCTAGAGAAGACAGCTTAATTACAGAGAACTCATATTCCAGGATTATTTAACATTATTCTCAAAGTAACTGAGATTAATACTAAAGAACACACAATAGATTTTTTTTTTTTTTGTTCTGCAAAACACCTACCGGATTTTGAAGGAAAAATTGCCTCAACTCTTACCTCTCACAGGAAAAGCAAGTCTCATTGTTTTGTAAAATTTCTCATCAAGCAACACCATATGATATATTCAAAAATTGCTAATAAACCAAGACCATAAAAAAATTATTTAGCAAATTCCAATTGCACATTTCAGTCTGTAAAGTTTATTTACCCTTAGTGAGTTTCACCTCTAACCACTGGCCCTGTAATGCAGTGCAGCCATTGCCATTAGGCAAATAACAAGCCATTACCTCTCCACAGAGTTTGTGCAGTCTCCATCCCTAATATTTTTCAAGTCCTTTTTTTTTTGACAGGCTCAGCCATCTGCTGTCAACTAAGTGATTTGAGAAACACATTGGACTACAGGACGTCAAAATTTCATTGATATTAATACAAGTAAAATGCACACATATACCAGACCATATATTGTCTCTTTGTCTGTATTTCTTTATAATGGATGATAATAATAAAGGGATGGTAATAATAATAAATTAATATATTCCTTTTCCTTGTTTTATGAAATTTTATGGTTGAATTCTGAATTCCATGAAACTGGATGGGAAAATTGCCAGTGGCTGTCGTGGAGAATTTTTATCCTGTTTGCATTAGACAAAGCATAAGTGGAAATCAGGATTCTTAGGTTTTGATCATTTAAGTTCATGTGATTGCCACTGTGATTTTAAGCAAATGCTTCCATATGCACTAAAGAATGTACAGGCATGTCCAAACTGATGCATATTGTGTACCTGAACTTTAGTAAAGCCTTTGAAATTATCTCCCACAGCATTCTCCTTCAAAATAAATCTGAGAGGAATGGCCAATACTCCAGAGTCCTTTGGAGGCCTTCAGAAGAACCTTGACAAGTTGGAGAGATGGGCAGAGAAGGACTGTCTGAAGTTCAACAAAAGCAATTGCAGGGTCCTATACCTCGGGAAGAATAATCCCATGGACCATGACAGGCTGCGGCCTGACCTGCTGGAAAGCAGCTCTGTGGAGAAGGACCTGAGAGTCCTGATGGACAACAAACGGTTCATGAGCCAAGAGTGTGTCCTTACAGCCAAGAAGGCCAATGGTCTCCTGGGGTTCATTAGGAATAGCACTGAAGGTCAAGCGAGGTGATCCTTCATCTCTGCTGGTGAGGCCACATACGGAGTTCTGTGCCCTGTTCTGGACTCCTCAATACCAGCCAGACATGGGGCTTATGGAGCAGGTCCAGCAGAGGGTTATGAAGATGATTAAGAGACTGGAACATCTCTTTTATGAGAAAAGGCTGAGGGTTCAGCCTCAAGAAGAGAAAACAGAGGGGACCACAGCCATGCCTGTAAGTGTCTGAAAGGAGGGTGCCAAGAGGATGAAGCCAGGCTCTGCTCAGTGGGGCCAAGCAACAGGACAAAAGGCAGAAACTGATGCACAGAAAGTTCCACTGGAATAAGGGGAACACCTTCTTTATTGTGCAGATGACTGTGCACGGGAATAGATTGCCCGAGGAGGTGGTGGAGTCTCCCTCACTGGAGATCCTCAAGAACTATCTGGACACGATCCTGTGCAGTGTGCTCTAGAAGCACACTGCTTGAGCAGGGAGGTTGTACCCCATGACCCACTGTGGTCCCTTCCAACCTGTCCCATTCTGTGATTCTGTGAAACTGGCTGCTTGTGGCTTGGAAGGGCACACTCATCACTGGGTAAAAAGCTGGCTGGATGTCTGGGAGAAGAGAGAGGTGGTGAATTCAGTTATATCCAGCTGGTGGTTGATCACAAATTATGGTCCCCAGGGCTCTGTACTTGGACCAGTTCTGTTTAATACCTTTATTGCTGATCTGAACAAGGAGATTGAGTGCACCCTCAGTTTGCAGATGACACCAGGATGGGCAGGAGTGTTGATCTGCTTAATAGTAAGAAGGCTTTGTAGATGGATCTGGAGAAAATGGCCTCAAGTTGCACCAGGGGAAGTTTAGATTAGATATTAGGAAAAATTTATTCACTGAAAGATTGGTCAGGACAATCTCGGCAGGAATAGGCTGCCCAGGAAGGTGGAATCACCATACCAAGAAGTGTTCAAAAGATGTGTGGATGTGGCATTTGGGGAGATGGTTTAATGGTGAACAGAGTAATGCCAGGTTAATGATATGACTCAATGATCTTAGGGATCTTTTCCAATCTTAATAACTACGATTCTGTGTGGATGCCTAACACAAGAGAGGGTGTTAACATGCTCAGCATTAGCTTTGGGGTGAACTTGGATTCAACAGCCGATGATTCAGAAGTTTTATGTTTAAATATAGCTTCATATTAGGAGATTTGCTAGAAAGCAGAGATGTCATCTTCTGACTAATATCACAAAACATTTCAAATGCTTCTGGTTTCAATTCTGTATCATGTGAAACTATGAAAAAGTCAGTACAGACCAAAAAAGAGAAGTTGTTGACAGCTACATCTATTAATTCTTTACTAAGGCTTTTGTTTCTACCATCTCAAAAGTGAGTCATCTATTAAGTCAACATTAGAAATCAGATCTCATTTATATATGTCTTTCTTTAAGACTTGAAATCTGAACAGGCCAGTATAAGCTGCTCTATCTGCAGGGCATAGGAAAGAATTCTCAGTACCTCTATAGCATTAACATTTCTTACAAAGCATCTACTGACATCTTACAAATCTTCAGTGTTAAACGTTTACTAAAGCAAAAACTCTAATGGATTTCTACATGCATTACCGTTTAACTCTTCTTCAAGATAATTCCTTTATGTGGGCAATACTGTTTGCTTGAAATCTTAAATATTGAAGAAATGGTGCAGAGGAGAGCATTTGACAACTGAACAATCAGAATAGGTCAAAACAGTAGTGATCAGAAAGCTTGCTGAAATATCTGGATGTGTTTTTGTTTTGTTTGCTTTTATTGTTGTTTTTAGAAGGCTTATCAGAACAGAGAAAGAAGACTGGGTGACAGAAAAAATGGCCCTAAAAATGGAGGAAATGGCAAAAGTTAGAACAGACTTTGTATGTCTGCAATACATACATTCTTCTTCGATGGAAACCTGATGGATATTACTTAGGAATGGAATTTAACCTAACTGAGCTTACATACCAGATGTGATTAGAACAACTTTATCATAGCATTACTTCAGATAGGGATCTGAGAATTGAGGAGAAGAAAGAAAGGAATTATCCCAAAAAGGTTGGGAAAAAATGGCTCTAACACAGGACAAGAATAGTATAAAAGAATATCCCTTACAATCATTTACACAGACTCAGAATGGAGGTGTCCACAGATTCTCAGCACTTCCCAAAAGAGCAAGTCCTGTTTAAAAGGTAGCAATTGGACAATCTGCACAGTAAATCCAGAGAGAAGAAGGGCACTTGATATACCGGATATAATAGGAATGTGTAAATAAATTTTAAAAATAATAAATAAAAAAAAATTAAAAAAATGTTTAGGAGCTTTAAATTCTCCTGTAAGTTTTAAGTGTATTAAGCAAGCAAGAAAGGTGCTGTAAACTGGAATATAAACATAGTTGAATAATACAAACAACAACAGTGTATTTATTTTTTGCAACACTGTGACAGCATAACCACAAAATCGGGAAGCATGTTGCCTAAGTGACTTGTGTGTCTACAGAGTAAGTCATATGAGGAGCTGCTGAGGGAGCTGGGGTTGTTTCGCCTGGAAAAAAGGAGTCTCAGGGGACACCATTTTGCTGTCTGGCAAGGTGGAGGTTGGCCTCTCCTCCCACAAAACTAGTGACAGGATGAGAGGACATAGACTCAAGTTGCTCCAGGAAGGGAGGTACCACATAGAAATCAGAAGGAATTTCCTCATGGAAAGGTTTGTTAAGCATTGGAGTGGAACTGCCCAGGGAGGTGGTGCAGTCACCACCCTGGGAGTGTTAAAGAAATCATTGGACATGGCACGTAGTGCTTTGGTCTAGTTGACAAGGTGCTGATCTGTCAATGGTTGGATTTGATGATCTTAGCAGCCTTTTCCAGCCTTAATGATTCTGTGATCCTGTACAACACTGAAATCAAAGATCAATATGTTTACCTATAGAAGGAGCTAAAGAAATACAAGTGAACTTTGATGAAATTCTAGTACTTTCTATAAACATGAGGCACACAATATAATAAAGAAGCAAAATATCATCTATGGGAGAATATCTAAAATTCATCAAAAAAATCAGAAAGCAATCACTAAAAGACAACTTTTCCAGACACAGATTCTATCAAAGATTGAAACAGGTATGAGTAGTAAGAACATTAAATCAACAAATACAGATAAAAATTTTGCCGGAATCTGAAATGATATGAATATCGAATTTTAATCACTAGAAGAAGAAAGGGAGTTTAACAAGCTTAATGGGAGAATAAGTGGATCTAGAACTGGATTAACTGCCAGCAGTGAAAAGCAAATTACTAGTACTGATAGGGGGATTTAGGCCACTGGTACACTTAGGGAAAGTATTAAAGTGAATCTCTCTAAGAAAAAAGATATTGTCAAGAAAAATAACACATAATGTCAAGAGCTGTTTATACCAGTAACTTAGACAATATAATATAGACGCTTGAAATATTAGTGCAAGACACATAAAAAAAAAAAAAAAAGAGGAAAGAAGAAAAAAAGCAAGAATATAAATTAGAAAACATGGTGCAATGGTAATGTTACTACATCATCGTTATTGAATAATAAATACCTTAAGGAAATGAAAAACAAATATAAATAATTACTATAAAATATGGAAATATGGCTTATGAAATTCAGAACAGTTTATATGGACAGAAGGATCAAGTGAATCAAAGTAACTCCAGAAGGGAAAGAAGGGGGTTTTACTGGCATTGTTGAAACCCTCCCTGGCCCACTTTTCCTTTGGAAAAGGAAAGGACTAATTGCTCTCCCCACACCTTCCTCCTGCATTGTGTAGGAAGCAGTGCAGTCACACACAGATGCAGCCACTCACTCTGGAGGCTGAGACAACTGCACAAAGTCATCTTGCCAAAGCAAGTAGGGCTCAAGCATCAGGCCCAGCACTTGCTAGCTCACTAGGACACCTTGAGACTTGATTGTAGCTTTAAGGGTTACACTGAAAATCAACATAGTTAACTGAATTTTTTTCCAGTAAGTTAGCACTACCCTTTTCCAGGAAATGGAATTTCTTGAAGTACATCACAAAGTTCCTTCATCTTTGAAAACATCAGCTAACATTTTATTTACCTGTAAGACACTGAATCAATAGGAATTTTTTTCATAAATTATTTTAAAGAGGACGCTAAGGAAGACTTAATTATAGAAAATAATTCCACAACTGCCTTGCAAGTTTGAAGGCACTAACATTGGGAGGGACATACTTTCAATCTCTAAGTCAAACACCCTTACATCTCATCAATACATAAAAAGTATACCAAAATCTTGTCAAGAGGATGGTTCCAGACTTTTTTAGTGGTGCCCAGTGACAGGACAAGGAGTAATGACCATAAACTAGAACACAAAAAGTTCCCCCTAAACATGAGGAGGAACTTTTTTACACTGAGGCTGGCAGAGCACTGCCAGGTTGCCCAGAGAGGTAGTGAAGTCTCCCTCTCTTGAGATATTCCAAACCCACCAGGACGTGTTCCTGTGTCACCTGCTCAAAGTGACCCTGCCTTGGCAAAGGGTTTGGACTAGATGAACTCCAGAGATGCCTTCCAACCCTAATGATTCTGTGATTCTGTGATCTCAAGCAACAATTATGTACTTGTGAAGAGAGACACTAAATGAACTAAAGCTTAACTGCATATCATATTTGAAAAAAATTCATCTCTGGCATCAGAAGCCACAGGTCTAATGTAAGTACTTTCAAAAAAAGGATAAATTTTGCAGCTGAAATAAAAGCAAAAAGATTCAGAGAAAAAATTTGAGCGTCATCAATAATGACAGCAGAGTACCAATAAAAAGCCATCTATGTGTTCTGAAAACTAGATTGCACCTGGTCTCTTTGAATGCAATTAATGAAGCGGATTGCTATAAGTAACAGGAACTAGCAGGAACTTTGCAAGATGAAATTAATACTAAAATTATCAAGGTTCTCCTTTTCCCATTCCAGAATTCTGAAAGAAATACTGTACTAATAAATCCAAAGTAGACTGTGTTATCCTATCCTGATAGCTTCCTTTGATAAGGCAATTGATTTTTTAGTGGAAAAAATACAATTGGTCTCACCTATCTAGATTTTGGTGATTAGTATGATTAAACATGCTTAGAAGTTTCTACTTAAATGGAAGAATATGTGTATCTGTGAAAGAATTTTAAAATTACTAAGAAACTGGTAAATAGAGAATAATGGGTTAGTGGCGAAAATTAAGGTTAGAGAAAATTTCCTACTATGCTATGTAAAGGACTTCTATTGAGACTTGTATTTTTCATTAACCTTGTCTCAAAAATCAGGATTTTTTAATGAAATGCAGTTTTAATGAAAAGCGCAAGCAACATATTTAGGATTTACTGTCAGAGGACTGGGATGTCATACCTGGAGAATTATCCAACCCTGAAAAAGATATTAGGTTTCTTTCTACTACAGACTTTCTAGTTTCTTTCATTGTTTTATCTCCAGTTTTACATTCCTGCATCAAAACAAATGAAAAAACTGAAGAACTGCCTTACAGCTTGTCTACAAATCCTATCTCCATTTCTGGCATATATCCCCAAGAGGTTATTTGCATTTCATAGTATCTCTATGCCAGAACCGTGCTGGGTTTTGTCCAGCAACGAAATGTCTTGAGAATTATGACACTTTATCCACAAAACTACACAGACTACAAAGGTACCTAGATAGGTAACATGACAGGTATGTTTTCTCAGGGAGACCTGTCAACAGCATTTTTCGCTTCATTTCGCATGCCCTTGCAACACTAAACAAACTTGGAAAAAACCCTTCATATGGGATAGTATACAAACATGACATCACTGTTCTATTCAATATCTTCTGCCATTGCAGGATTAAATTACTCAGGGAAACCAAACTCTTGGTCAATCTTGATGCTTTTATTTTAAGATGGCAATGAAATGTTCCTGCTAAAATTATTAGTTATGAGTAAAGGCAAAGTTGGCTCATGATTAATTTTCATTACTGTATTGTTTAGCTGTATGCTACAAAAAAATTTACTTAATTTTATATCTAAAATCAATATTCATCTCAACTAGAAAGGAACAGCAATAAACACCTGCAGCACATGCTCAAGGACAAATGAGGCAAATCAAACGTTGCTTTTAAAATCTTTCAGACTCAAATTTGTATCAGAAAGCAGCATCAATATATCTTACTAGCAAACACATTCTCCGAACAAGTACAGAAGAGCCTTCTTAAAAATCTAAGATGATTAGGCGTTTTTACAGTTTTTTGATGTAACTGCTCACACTGTAATATAAAAATTTTCAGAAGCCAACAAGTACTAATGATTTAAGTTACAAAATATATTTATGCATGTTTGCATCACCTGAATCTATGTATTTCTATGTACATGGAAATATTCAGGTTTTAGAAACTACTAAGAAGAATTGTGTCCTGAAAGATCATAGATCTAGTCTCCTTATTAAACAACAACAAACAAAAAACCAGAACAAAACCAAACATTCACCCTACAGTTTCTAAACGATACAGTAATTTTATTTCTTTTGTCATTTAATAGGAAACCTAGCAAAAATTTTCCCTATGAAAATCTCTTAAGAGCAAAAGAAAGGAATCTCAGGAATTGGACTATATACTGCAGAGAAGGAATAGCTAAAAATGTGATGAGGCTTGGTGTTATTCAAAAATTAAAGCACTGTTCTCCAAGAACATTTTTCATTGTATAGCTAAATTATTGTTTCCTAGACTGACTAAATAGTAACACATGAGAGAGTAAGCACTATTCAAGCTGTTATTTTATAGAAACAGAGTATTAATAGTAATCCCCACATGTGACACCAGCTTATTTACAGAAGAGAGGCAAGAGATTTGTTTTCTCTTTCTCCCTATCTCTTTCTGTTTCTCTTTCTTTCTTGGTGTTATGATCACTGTATACTTCTGTGTAAAAAAGAATGGAAACTGAGTTGATATAATTACCAGAAAATTTTGTTTTGTAGAAGTGCTCAGGAGCAGCAGCTGTTTCCAAAAGGCAGGTGGATAAACTACAATCCTGTTTTTGCCAGGAGTAAATTGTAGTAATGGGAGTCTGAGTGAACACTACTTGCTCACACAATGCTCACTTTAATGGAAATGCCTGTAGGCCTTATAAGAAATTAGGCAAATAATATAAGTAGGCATGAGTCCCTTGTGAATAAATTACTTATGTAATTCACCCATATAGTGAAGCTGAAGTCACCTAAACTGCTGAAGACTGTGGAAGATTAGAGAGTCCTTTCTATTGGAAAGAGTATGATCTTTCCTTTGATTTACCACTCAAGGAAAATAGGTTTGTGCCTGTGAATTGAAAAACAGAAACTGGCTGCCCTCCTTACTTTAACATAAAAAATAGTATGCTGACTAAACAATTACCAATTGTTAAAAAGAAAAAGAAAAAAGATCTTTGAAATGAAATTACCAATATATATCTTTACTCAATGTCAAGAAAATTTCAAATTCGCTCTATAATATGGCTTTATGGCCATAAAAATAGGCTTCATTTTCAGTTTCCTAGGTGCAACCATTTACTTTATAGTTCTTACAAGTTCTTTGTAGCACGAAAAAGAATTGTCATTAATTCATTAAAACACTAGATAGAACAACTCATTAGAATTGCATACAGAAGGAAACCTGACAAAACCAAAACATGAAGAAGTGTTAATACAGTGTAATGGCTCAAATGAACAAAGGAAAAAGTTTCGTTTTGGCAGTATGTGTTGAAAATGGAATTCCTCAGTAAGGTCTCCTTTCTTTGAGTTTAATGAGATTCTTAACACTGATTTCAATGCTACAATCATGCCAAAAGATAATGCTGTACCTACAGGGATTACATTGTTTGGTATGTAATATGTTTCTCTATACCACAGAGGTAAAAACCAAACCAAACCAATACTATTCCACACTCTTGCTATTGCACTATCAAATACTTTTAATGAGGAAGTTTATTGATCTTTTATTAAGCTTTCATAAAATATTATTAACTTGAAAAAAAAAGTCCTCTAACCTTTGGTGAGCTAACCTTCTTCAGACAAAAGAGTATTTGCAATATTGCTTTAGTATTATTATATTACACTTAGTAAGTGTAGCTGAAAGATTACTGTCCTATTGTCTGAAGCATACGTACACGAGCAATCCTCAAAGAAGAAAATGGAGAAGAGTTCGCTTCTTAAATGAGATTCTATATATTGTTCATGTCACATGACACAAACCTGATTAGGTAAATCAAGATTAGTACTGATTAGATATAAAGACTCAGTAAACTAAAATGACACTAAATTTTAGTGTTTAACGACTCACAGAGCAAAAAGCAAACTGAGTAATTCTACACTGACCTTACATAAAATGCAAAGAGAAGAAACCTTGCTATTATTTTCCAAATTCTCTCCTCCCTGGTGTCCTGGAGAAGGGTCTGATTACCTTTTTTTTCACAAAACAAAGGTGTTGATAAGAAAAAAGGAAAGCAGTTCATGACCAGACTCCCTTCTCTGTTGTTAAAGGCTCAGGTTTAGCAGGAAATAAAAGTAATTATTTTCTTTTGTTAGCTACTGCTATCCTTATAAGAATACATACACATTTTTAAGAGAGAAACTCTTTATATAAAAATCAAAACTGTATAGTTAACTAGATTTTTACAAATTATTATTTAATAACACAAGATTTAATTTAAACTGCACTGAGAGTAATGTGAGATCTTGATTTTCCTCATTTGTTACCATGCTGGCTATGACAATTATCGTAAGGAGTTCCAGGTCAAGTTATAGTTCTAACTGGATTTTTAAAAATTTTATATTAACCTGGAATTTCTTTCATAGTTTATATATTTCATTCTCTAATCGGTAAGGTTTTGATGACTACTCATTATCTTACTTTGCAAATGATCAATTCACTGTTACATAGAAAGAAAATAGTCCCTTTGTGTAGCAAGCAGTCAAATCAATCAACATAGAATATTACAAGCAAAATAATTTAAAAACTAAACTGTAACTATGAAAATTACTAGAAAATGAGATAAGAAGATTGTCCCACAGTACAGATACTCTCCTCATGTTAGAAACTCAAGCTGACTTCAGTGGGAACTACCATCACTGAGTTCCATGTACAGTTAGACAAATTAAATTTAAATGTGGTGTCAATTTTAATACTACTTATTTTAAAATACTTCAGAAAACATGCATTGCACTTTCACAGAGAAAAATGCTAACGCATCTCTACAATAACTGCAGAGCCATCTGGAAGATCATGCTCGTGCCGTAAGCATGCACATCTACTGCACATCTACTGCCTGATCTTTCCTTATATAGAGCTGCAGCTGCTTCACAGCTGCTGAGGCAGCAGCTTCATCAGCACACACAAGGTCCCCAGAGGTCTTCACCTGCTCTAATCTGTGTGGCATGTCTTATTTTCAAGCCTAGGGAGAATGTTGTTGGTATCAAACTCTATGTCACCCCCACAGTATTTTCAGACTGTCTTGGCTTCTACTTTCCATTATGGTGATCAGAATGGAAAATCTCCTGGGCCTTTCTGGTACAAAGCTGTACCTTTTGATTGCTGGTGCCATAAGCTGCTGATAACAAGGTTTGCAACCTGCTAGCAATCCTCCTGAAATTGCACCATTTATTCTCCTCCCTGCATCAACATGAACTTTAAAATATGGGGTATCTTGAATGCCTATGCCTCAATAACAAGTTTATCAAATGTATTAAGTATGTGTTCCTAGTTCCAAAAGAAAAAAGGAAAAAGAAGGTAGAAGCAATTTATTGACATATATATGTATAGGGGATAGGTTTTAATGTACGTGCTGGCTGCATTTCCTACATATTATATCACACCAGGAAACACTTCTGCATCTTCAGTTTATTCACTGCATGGCTTTTATTTTCCCAAGGAAACCATCTTTTATATATGGTACTCCAAATAACCACTGCCAATGGGAGGTTCAGGTCAGGAACAGGAAGCCAAGTGAATTGAAGTTGGGCTGGAAACCTTCCCAATGCCAGGATGCTCACATGTCAGCCGTCATTTCCCAGTGTTATCCATTTCATTTTCATTCAGTTAAACAAACAAAGTGGATGCATATACTACATTTAATAATTTTCTTTTCCATGAATGAATATAAAGAAGCCACTTACAAAATAATTCTTATTCTTTACAAAGGAAATACTGCAGCAGCTAAAGTCTTTATGATGACTGATTTCTTTCCAATATGTGAAACTCTCATCCACCATTCAGCACTCTTTAGACTTCTCTTCTTCCCTAAAACCAGTGTTGTCATTCTTGCCTGAGATTCTTCATACAGCTCAGCTGAAAATCCATACTGTAGTTCTATAAAACTCTCCTGAGAATAACCTGTGTATTTACCATCTGTGGTCTCTACAAGTGTGATATGAATGTGACAGAAAAGTCTAAGTTTAGATGAAGTGCCTCTTTCTAAACTGTGTAGTAAAAGGTCTATGTCCAAACTCTGCAATTTCTTATTATGTAAGGGGCTGTGAAGTCATGGCCTCTTCACTTCTCTTTCAAGTAACCATCACTCCACCTTACGGTAAGATACTCAACATCAATATTAGTGTTTGGATTAAAAATATCTCTGGAATAAAATGATTAAAATTTTAATTAGATATGAAAATCATAATCAACTCCTGAGTTATTATTTATTATTTTATATTACTTAGTGGTTTGGCAAATTACATCATTATATTTTCCCTCTGCTTTTCTGCATTTTATTACAGGGGGCAAATAAAGTAACAGCTTTATGTGACAGTTTTGGGATCCATTGTTATGAAAGATACTACCTAGAAATCTGCAGTATCAGGAAAATACTTTATTGCAACATATTCTATCACAAGTATTTGATTAGTTTAAACTGATGTTAACCAGTGTGACTGCTTTTCTTTTTCCTAGCTCAATCTGGGTTTTAGAGTGCTGCCTATGGTTCTCTATCATTTAAGCTGAAGTAATGGAACTATGTGTGATGCACATGATAAATCAGACTGGGCAGTTTACAGACAAAATTTATTCTAAAATCGATATGGCAATGTTTTCTCTAATCTCCCTATTAAGTGAAGGGAAAAACCAGTTTATCTTAACTCCCACCAGTTCATCCAAATTTAGTTCACTGAGCAGTAATGTGAATGAGTAGATTGGCTCACAAATCTGAATGTATTCCCCATCAACAAAACCTGATACCACCGGATATCAGCAACTCATCTTAGTAATCTGTGACTTGTCAGCTACAACTAACTTGTCATGAAATGCGTAATAAAGACAATGAGAAACTATTTTGGGAACAAACTGCAGGTATATCCAATGGACAGGTATTCTCTTAGGACAATATCAAATGAAACAAATCTCAGAGATGTACCCAAGACTCAATTCACTGAGTTTGCAAAATCCAAAAGCAACTGTGTCAGATAAATTTATTGACAGCTGAATTGAAAACCAGTCACACCTCCTGTATCCAACCTCCCTGCTTACCTGTATGCTACCAAAAGCGTGCTATAAGGGTCTTCTGCAGAAACCTAAAAGCACCTGGTTTTACAACACAACAAACATTAAAATCTGTGACAGATTAAGAGAGTGAACAGTCTCCTTCCTTTTTACTGCAGCCTGCTTTCCTCGTCTGCCTTTGAGCCGAGGAGACCTCTTGGGAATGCCTTGGGCCTGCCTGAAAGACTATTTCCTCAACTGCTCTTGGCATTGAGATGAGCTAAAGAGTTCATAATCTGAAGTGTCAAGTTTGAAGTATTGCAGGGCATTTTCATTGCAAAGACCTTAATTAAGATCTTCTTGGAGGCATGAATTGCTCTAAATCACTATCTTTTTTCTAATTTATTTTCTTTTATTTTGCAGCATGTAGATAAACCTGACATAATAATTCTTATAGAGATTTGAAATAAGACATAAGGTACAAGAAAGGTACATTTAATTGCAGGTGTAGTGAACACAAAAATATGAAACATCAGATTATATGTGGGGACCAAAAGGAAGCAACATGTAAATCTCTGAATAAATAAGGGGCACCAAATAGAGTAGAAAATAACAGAGAGTTTATGAAAGCAGTTGGAGCACTAAAATAAATAAGGCAGTAAAATTATTGGGAGGACAAGTTAGCTTAGAGACAATTCTCTCTTGCTGTGAACCATTTACAAGTAAGTTAAAACTAGGCAAGGTAAAGTAAAAGGCAGAACAAGATCAATTTCATTTCATTTCCGCAAAGTGAAGCAACATTTCAAATTGTCATAAACCACTTGTTGTTAATTGCCATTATTGATCACTTTAGTTGTGTGGCTGTGTTCCAGATAGTCTCTGCTACTCAGCTGTGCTGTAACATGAGACATGCTTTGATTCATGCATTCTTAAATTGAAACTGAGCCCCACATTTTCAATGTCTATGTACTATACCTAGCCCACAGTTAAGGTCTTCTCAGCTCAGCTATTTAGCTTCTCTTCACCCTTTCTGAACAAATGTTGCCATCTCTATTTAGAATAACTGACCAGTGAAAGCAAAAAAAATCACATTTGATTCTCTCTTTCTCGGGGACATTCTGAAACACCTTGAAGATTGATGCCTACAGCAAAACAAGCTGACAAGACAGTAATGACATTCATTTAAGAATGTTTTTCTTCATGGAAAGTTGCTTTGAATTTTTTGAATTATTTCAGTTATTAGTATACAGTGGTGGAACTGGAAGGCCGTAATACATTTTTTTTCTACTTGATTTCTAGAAGCAAATAGACTTGGAAATGTCAGAAGTGCTGCACACTTTCACGGTCTTTCTGAATACATTAACACTAAGCTAAGGCAAAGCCTGAGTTTCAAGACCTGTAAGAAATCATTCTGACAAAAAAGAACTTACTGAATTGAAATGCAGATATGCATTCAAAGCTAAAACCTCCAACAAAAATCTGGTAAAGCAAACAGAACATACAGGGTTCTTATGACTGAAATAAAATTCATACGATGTATGTTGTCATTATACAGAACATGCTCGTGCAAAAAGAGCACATTGCAGTGCCAGTAAATACATGCTGAGATACTTGGATAGAACTCCTGTCTTGGATTGCAGAGAAAAAGCAGAGCAAAACCTATAAAAAGAGGCACTGACACATGAGTAAAGGAACAGTTCCTAGGTGAGGCACACATCCAATGTTAACCTACTGTGGTTACAAAGAAAATGCATTACATTTAGATACGATCCTGCAAAACAAGAAAATGTCACTTGAGCTAGCACTCAAGACAACACAATATGACTGAATATGTTTTTCCTATGCAAAAGTTAAAAATGAGTGTAATTCTCAGTGACAAGACTGAAACTACAAATAAAACAGGAAAAAAAAAATATCATATATTTCACTAAAAATACTAAGAATTAGGCTGCTCTCCAATTCTAGCATTCCAGAGTATCTGAGGAGCAAAATACAAATTTTGGGTTGACGATTTACAACCACTTTTAACAGTGAAAAAAGTATTTCCTTTTCAAATATTTGTGTAAAAATTGTTTCATATTTCTCCAAAGTATAAGAAAACATGCACCTGTCACATAAATCTAAATGTGTAAGACAATTTTTTTTTGAGGTGGATTGACTTCATGGCAAAATCAGGTATATTCTGGTATAACTTTCTGGAGTAGTTAAAAACATTACTAACCCTAACAACATATTCTCTCTTAAAATTTTTCACCCAGTTACATGCCTGTTGCACACTAACAAGTGAAGAAAGGTTATAGATTAGCACTGATGTGCTGGTGTAAAGGACAGCTTCTACTTTGTGTCTCTACTGAATGGCAAAACAGGTCACTAAGCTGAAGCAGAGATAAGTTTAAGTTGGCTATTTTGTACTAAAATCACCAAAGTTGCTTTTGCCACAAGTAGCTGTACATACCTAAGAGCCCAATGCCTCATCTCCAGTCTAATCTGTAACATATGATAAGTGCAGAATTTCAAATCATGATTCCAGAAATAACCAGAAATGCAAGGCTCTGTGAAGCATGAAACCTGATACAGTGGAATGTCATCTCTTCAGTAAAGTTAGGACTTCATGCAGAGGACATCATCAGGACAAGATTAACCTACCCATTCTTTGTTAAATTATCCTACTGCCATGCATGAAAAGAATACTATTTCATAAAGGTTATTAGTCTTCATCACTTTTATATCAGCATCCAAAAACCCTGTAAATGGGCTTTAATTTTTAAATGTAAATGAATAAAGGTTACTTACAAAGATGTGAGTCCCAATTTATATAAATAATTCTAATCAAATCAGACATGAAGCATTTCTTTCTCACCTTTATGTCCTTAACATCAAAGTCAGTGTGACTAGGTGGTCAGTTCGTCTTCATCAGTAATCAGAACATACAGATATACCTTCTTCGACCATATTCTTTGTTATTAAATAACTTGACCTCAGGCTGGCATTTCCTCTTCTGCTTTCACTGTGTCACGCAGAAAGCTGTGCATGCAGTGCGCCGGCACACAGCAAATCCAGCATCTTTAAACCAGCATGATATTTTAATTCAGAAATATACTCCGTAGCCTGAATGACTGCAGGTGTCTTCTCAATGTCGTCACTTTTTTTATATCTAATGCACAAATACTTAGTTTCATTTTTGGTAGTAATAAGAGCAAAATTTCATTGCTCCATTTGCTTTTCCTGAGTAAAGGGAAATGTTGCCATACTACCAGTATAAATGAGTACATATATTTTGGACGTCGCAATAGCCTCAGAGATAAGAGAACTCATTGCAACACTGCTGTGAGGGCACCATTTACATGCAAGGGAAAATGCAGCTTTCAAGTTAGTCATTGTCAAACTGGTTTTTAAATTTAGTCATCTAAATCCAGTGTTCCTCTAGTCTACGGGTATGTAAGAAATTTATCTTTTACTGATAGCAGTGAATTTCAAAGCTTGTTTGGGAAGGTTTGGGTTTTTTGGTTTTTTTTTTTTTTTACACATAGAAATAACTGTGTCTCCCATTTGAAGAGGAAAATGAATTTTCATTCATGATTCATGTATAAGAATTCTTTTTAAAGTTTTTATTTTTAATGGGGACATATCAAGTACCAGACATAGAGCCATAATCCATGTACTGAACTGATTTCTAGCTTTTCAAAAGAATAAGAAATATAAATTTTTCCCTAGTTTCCTGCTGTACTGCACATTCTCTTAAGAGCTGTTCCATAACAGGGAAGAACAAGGTTAAATTTCTCATTAAATATTAATTTAAGATTTAGCTCCCGAATAAAATAATTCTTGATTCTTTAGCAAATTTGTACAGTGCCCCTGAGGTATCACAGCCCATTTAAACTAGAACTAGCACTAATAGCTTTATGTGTATATCTGCATATCTATATTAATACATTAAGGTCAAATTACAGTATATCAAGTACTGTTAGTAATTAACTATGGTCCTGATCCAGCTCCTCTGAAGTAAATGCAAGTCTTTGCTGATTTAAAGAGGAAGTTGAGTGAAATAAAATATTTAGGATAGATGTGCACCAAACACACAAAAGAAAATTCAGTGTGCTTGAATGGATATAGGGATAGATTGTCACTGTAGTTGCTTTGCAGATACCGTATGAGTGTTCCTAAAATGTATTATTGTTCAAATACAAAAGGATTTTTTTTTTTAATTAAGAACAAGAACTATCATTTTAGATCTATCAAAGATGCTGTAAGTCCGTATTTCAGTTTAGAGCTGTTTACTGAGCCTTAGCTGCAAAACACAGAATAAAACTACTCTTCATATACATCCTTATTTAAACTGCCTTGTTCTCTTGGGAGTTTTCAATTTATGTGACCTATATGGTGCATTGCAAAGCTTCTATGTTCACGTTGAGTTTAAAATATAAAGATGAGAATGGAGAGAAGTGGAAGAATAATGTATGTATGCATCTGTTTCCTGTCTACAGACAGAACTGGTGATATTTATGTATATTCTTTTCTATCAGGGTGACCTTAAATGTCCTGAAGTTGTGCTGTGCCCCCCTGTACAGGAAACAAACACCAGTTTGGTTTTATAAATATCCACAAGTATGTATATACCATGAACTCACTCCACTAAGTGAGAATAAGGAGAAAACATTGTTAATGATAGGCTGAAGAAAATAAAAGCCTATATTGAAAAGGCATAGGAAACACCTTTTTATGCCCAGAAAAATAAATAAATTACAACAAATTTATGTACGAAAAAAATTTTTGCCCATCTTCCCAACTATGTTTTTCCCTTTTATTCTTCAAACCCCCTAGAACAGATATAATATCTCTTCAGACAGGAATGAAAGACAGTGATGTGCATGTAACTTTTACAAGACAGCATAAGACCCTACTGTTTAACATACATAACTTCAAGACAATGATTTCTCACCTATTACACCTTAAACAGTTCACAGCAAATTCCCTCAATACCTTTGCATAAATATCACCCATTGCCATTTTAGCAGTCATACGTTCTAACCTCCAGCAAACTCTCTCATATGAATTTCATTAAATTCACTCAGCCTGTGGGCATACTAATAGCAGTAGGTGTGTTGTAAAATTACTAATCACTGTCTCACTAAATCACAAATGGTAGCAGACAAGTGTGAATGCAGCCAGGCGCTAGTTCTGTCCTTGTATCAGTAATTCCTACCCTTTTTTTTGACACTAAAGGTCCTGGTGAGACAAAAAAATGCCTGAATCCATCACCCAGGTGCTTTGCAAAATTAGGGTTCTGGTTCACTCAAACATTGTTGCACAACTACATTTGCTGCCTGTTTTTTTTTATGTCTCTGGGAACACGATACCATAGCAGGGCACAAAGTAGGGGATCATGTCAGGCAGCCTTACAGGCATCCCAGAAAAAGAACAGTTAGCACACTTAGCCTGCTTTTCCAAGTTCTGAATCAAGAGTATCCCAGGTCTTCAATGACTTGGAATGAATTCAAGTAATGAATGAATGAATCTGTAACAGTTACAAGACTGTGCATTGTATTTTCATTACTAACCACACTGAGCAATTGTGCAGTTCAGTACTTACACGTTTACAGAACTGCAAAGATTCAAGTTCTTAATATAGAAAGTATTCAAGCTCAATTACGAATTTTAGTGTGTTTTGCTTATACACAGTTCGTTTTGAGGTCATTCTGAGAGGTTTGATGAACGTGGAGAACATCAGCTTTCTAGCCCCAAAACCTTTTCCAGAAGACCCTAATGTTGTGAGGTTTTTGGTTTAGATTGATTTTTGGGTTTGGTTTTTGTTTCTTGTGTGATACAAGCCAGTTTAAAAGAAAATAAAAAAAAAGAGCGGACAAAAAGAAGAAAAAAAAGAAAGAGATATCATATTCTACCTCATACTCTGTTTTGAAGTGTTTGTGGCTTGCAAGCACTTTTGGTTGTATGTTGTGAGAGTTAAAAACTTGCTGAAGTGTATTGTATTTAGGATTCAAAATCCTAAAATTAATTAAAAAGCAACAAAAGGAAAAAAACTCCAACCAACCAACCTACATAGCAAACCAAAACCCCTTCTTTCCCAGTCACACAGGTAGTATACAAACATAACTCTTCATCCAGTTTTCTTTCAATTGAACTCCTAAATTAGGAATGGAAAAAATTAATTCAGCTTGCTTTTGCTTCAATTCAGCAAACATGACAAACAAGAGTAACTGGCTTGCACTGAATTGAAACTTATTTGATTCTTAAAATAAACTTAGTTATTACTCATATTGAGCAAAGAAGTATAATTAACCTCATGTTAATACAGGAGGCTAAAATTAATTAATTATATATTATGGAACAAATCTTTCTTTTTATCTGCTAGAAAATTATCTAGAGCCATAATTTTTGTTAGTGCCTTCTCTCTGCAATAATTCCTTGACTAAAACTAATTTTGAGCACTGACTTTGTAATTCAAGGGGTTTTTGTCTGGATAAAAGTCCACATGGGAGGTCTGTTCTCTGAATGAATGACAGTAGCTCTGAGAATTGCAATCCCAGTGTGACTACTCCAATTTAGAAATGCGAAAATCATTTGTGAGAAAAGGCTGAATAATTTTTCTATATTCACTGTGTTTAAAAACAACCCAAACAAAACAAAACCAAAAGTCCAAAACAAACAAAAAACCCAAACCTAAAATAAGTAAATGTGCATGGCGCATTCTAATTTTAGAACATGTATCTGGAACATACGCTGTTTCTTATTCTGTTTCTTTAGTTTTTCCTGTTGTCAACAGCTTCAGAATACCTTGGGAAAAAATTCAGTTGGATGCAAACAGTCAATAATTTATTAAGGTACCTCAGCCCTACACTATTAATGCTTCAAATCCAAAGCAGTGCAAAAATAAATAAAAACCCAACCCTAAGACTCTTGGAAAAATTACTGATTTTCTGCCCATCAACTGTCTGCACAGAGACTATTTTTTTAACATATATTTTTCATCCCTGCATTGCATGTTGCTCTAAAAATACAGTTCAAGTTCACGCTGAACTTTGTGAATCCCCCACATCTGTATAGCCCATTAAAACTACAGTTGAAATGATGCTACAAAATATCCTTTGCTAACAAACAGCTAACATATTGGATTAATCTAATAAGGAAAATGCAGGTGCGTACCGGTAGACAAGAACCATGAAAGAGAAAAGAATGAATGTAGTTTTGTGGCAAGAGCATTCCCCTGCCCCACAGCCAACACCTGGTAGCTGGGAGTTTCTCCCATGTCTGGCAGGGCCAGTGCCAGCCAGCTCCAAGATGGGCCTGCCACTGCCCAAGGCTGAGCTCATCAGTGACAGTGGACTGGGATAATGTATTTATTAAGAAGGGGAAGGAAGTTACTGGCCTGAAGCAGTTGCAGACAGAGAAGAGAGGAGTGAGAACATGTGAGAGAAGCAACTTTGCAGACACCAGGGTCAGTGGGGAATGAGGGGGAGGAGGTGCTCCTGGTGTTGGAGCAGATTCCCCTGAAACTTGTGGTGAAGACTGTGGCGAGACAGGCTGTCCCTCTGCAGCCCATAGAGGTCCACAGTGGAGCAGTGATCCACCTACAGACTCTGGAGGACCGCACACTGGTGCAGATGGATGCCCAAAGGAGGCTGTGACCCTGGGAGCAGCCAATGTTAGAGCAGGCTCCTGGCAGGACCTGAAGACCAATGGAAAGAGGAGTCCAGGCTGAAGCAGCTTTGCTGGCAACACTTCTCCATGGGGTTCCATGCAGAAGCAGTCTCTTCTTGAAGGACTGTACCCTGTGGAAGTGACACATGCTTGAGCAGTTTGGGAAGAACTGCAGCTCATGGGAAGGACCCATGATGGAGAAGTTAATAGAGGACTGTATCCCATGGGAGGGACCCTGTGCTGAAATTGTTGATTGATGAATTGTTGATTTACTTGTCTTCTCCTGGAAGGGCCAGGAAAGAAAAACCCAAAACAGACACACTCTTTCTTATTGTTCCTGTACTGTTGAACTTTCTCAGAATTGTTTTGATTGTCAGGTGTTCACATGATAGTGCAACCTACACATTAAGTTTTCAGCTTCATTCACTAC